>OY848923.1:1626537-1629037 GCA_963693285.1 Xestospongia muta
ACCCATTGATAATATCATGACTATGACTTTCATTACAAATTAAATAATTATACTCCAGTCTATATTTGGTTCTATATTCAGACGAATGAATGAATGAATGGATACATTGATAGATGAATGAATGGATGTATGAATGTATTGATAAATGGATGGACAATTACACACATCACAAAACAAACACAATACTAAGAAATCATACAAAGAATCAGCTGTTATTTTCTCAGAGAAACATTCACCTGGTTGTCTTTATAGGACAGGCTAGTAAGAAAATAATGATTATATCTTAATACTACTTGTTAATTTGTATTTATGACCTTCAAAGATCTCTACTTGACAGCAACAGTGAAAACATCTCTAATGAACAACCATCTTAATGCCTCACTATTGTAACCTTGACGACCAATTCCCTAAATTCTTTATTTACATTTAGCGCAGTAAGGAGCCATTAAACAATACAGTTTATCCAACAACCCATCGATCTATCTCTCTATCCATCCATCCATCCATCCATCCATCCGTCCGTCCGTCCGTCCGTCCGTCCATCCATCCATCCATCCATCCATCCGTCCATCCATCCGTCCGTCCATCCATCTGTCCGTCCGTCCATCCATCTATCCGTCCATCCATCCATCAATTTATCAATCCATCCATCCATCCATCCATCCATCCGTCCGTCCATCCATCCATCCATTCATCCATCCGTCCGTCCATCCATCTGTCCGTCCGTCCATCCGTCCATCCATCCATCCATCCATCCATCAATCTATCAATCCATCCATCCATCCATCTATTCATCCATCTATCTGTTCATCTGTCCATTAATTAATCTTACTATTTATCTATTCAGAGTTCCCAAGTATTAGGAGGTACACAGTCTTGTATAGGGAGTATGTACAAGTTATTCTCTTTGTCTCTGAACTGGAAGGACTCCATATTAAAACAACAGTTAGTGTTTTCCAATCATGTAACAAGGAAGGACTCCTCAGGACTCTTTGGAAAAATCACTCACATAAACCACGAGTAAGAACTCAATGACCCCTGTAATTAGTACAATAATTAAACAGTTGACAATAGTTTGTTTATTTGCAAAGTTCTTTTTAGGCAATGAGACTAATATGTGAACTATGTCTACAATATGATATACACAATACTACTCTTTGGAGCAAACTCCTTGAGCAACTTATCAACATGAACATGGTATGTGAGAACTTAATCTACGTAGTTGATATTCTTCTCAATAGATTCCCTACTTGTGATATCTATTGAAGTCATTAGTACAGTTGCCTTTAATATGGAAGGTAAGATAAATTATTGAGACAATATTGAGAATTTTTTTGTATTTATTGTAGATTCAGAATATTGTTCCTGTTTGGTATAAAACTTTGATCACTCCATTGAAAGGAAGGTATTGATTTAATATTGATTTTGTTTGATCAGTTTTGTCATTTAATGATATAAATAGATGGATGGATGGATGGATGGATTGATATCCATCCATTCGTTCATCTATCTATCTGTCTATTCGTCCATCCATCCATCCATCCAACTATTTATCTATCTATCTCTCTATCCATCCATCCATCCATTCGTCCGTCCATCTGTCCGTCCGTCCATCCATCCATCCATCTATCTCTCTATCCATCCATCCATGCATCCATCCATCCATCTATCTCTCCATCCATTCATCCATACATCCATCTATCCATCCATCCAACTATCTATCTATCTCTCCATCCATCCATCCATCCATTTATCCATCCATCCATCCATCCATCCATTAATCCATCCATCCATCCATCCATTCATCTATCCATCCATCCATCCATCCATTCATCTATCCATCCATCCATTCATGTATCTATCTCTCCATCCATCCATCCATCTATCTCTTCATCCATTCATCCATCCATCCATCCATCAATCCATCCATCCATCCATCCAACTATCTATCTATCTATCTATCAATTTATCCATCCATTCATCCATCCATCCATCCATCCATCCATCCATCTATCTCTCCATCCATTAATCCATCCAACTATCTATCTATCTATCTCTCCATCCATCCATCCATCCATCCATCTGTTAATCCATCCATTCATCCATTAATCTATCCATCCATCCATCCATCCATCCATTCATCTATCCATCTATCCATCCATCTATCTATCTCTCCATCCATCCATCCATCCATCCATCAATCCATTCATCCATCCATCCATCCATCCATTCAACTATCTATCTATCTATCACTTTATCCATCCATTCATCCATCCATCCATTCATGTATCTCTCCATCCATCCATCCATTCATCCATACATACATCCATCCATCCATCCAACTATCTATCTATCTCTCCATCCATCCATCCATCCATTCATCCATCCATCCATCCATCCATCCATTAATCCAACCATCCATCCATCCATCCATTCATCTATCCATCCATCCATCCATTCATCTATCCATCCATCCATCCATCTATTTATCTCTCCATCC
>OY848923.1:1631537-1636537 GCA_963693285.1 Xestospongia muta
TCTCTTCATCCATCCATCCATCCATTCATCTATCTCTCCATCCATCCATCTATCTCTTCATCCATCCATCCATCCATTCATCTATCTCTCCATCCATCCATCCATCCATCCATCCATCCATCCATCCATCTATCTCTCCATCCATTAATCCATCCAACTATCTATCTATCTCTCCACCCATCCATCCATCCATCCATCCTTCCATCTATCAATCCATGCATCCATCCATCAATCCATTGATCCATCTAGGTATCCATCTATCTGTTCATCTGTCCATTAATTAATCTTACTATTTATCTATTCAGAGTTCCAAAGTATTAGGAGGTACACAGTCTTGTATATGAGCAATTCAAGTTTTGTTGTCTATTGCTTCTATTGAGTAGATTGAAAGAGTCAGTGAGACATCAGTTACTAACATCAAGTAATGTCTACTTGTATTGACTCTATTAACACTAATGTATTGATAGATCTATATTTATTAGTACCGCCATTTTTAAGTTTCACGTCCCTCTCTATAGGGAGTATGTACAAGTTATTCTCTTTGTCTCTGAACTGGAAGGACTCCATATTAAAGCAACAGTTGGTGCTTTTCAACAATGTAACAAGGAAGGACTCCTCAGGACTCTTTGGAAAAATCACTCACATGCACCACGTGTAAGAACTTAATCTGTAGTTGGTATTCTTCTCAATAGATTCCCTACTTGAGATATCTATTGAAGTCATTAGTACAGTTGCCTTTGATATGGAAAGTAAAATAAATTATTGAGACAATATTGAGTATTTCTTTGTATTTGTTGTAGATTCAGAATATTGTTCCTGTTTGGTATAAAACTTTGATCACTCCATTGAAAGAAGGTATTGATTTAATATTGATTTTGTTTGATCAGTTTGTCATTTAATGATATGAATAAATGATTTTGTTTGATTTCTCTTCAGTTTCGATACCACCTACTACTTTTTAAATCAACGAATGCTCAAAGTCATTGAAACTATTACAAATGTAAGATAGACTGATCTAGCCTCTCTTCTCTCTCTCTCTCTCTCTCTCTCTCTCTCTCTCTCTCTCTCTCTCTCTCTCTCTCTCTCTCTCTCTCTCTCTCTCTTTAAGATCTCCTTTTATTTATGATCTAGATATAGTGGGATTAGGTAAAACATTTCACAGTATTGGTATGTCAGTCCACTCTTTAGCATGTGCTCTGCTATTACCTGAAGAACAACTACAAAATTATATCAAGGTTAAATACATGTGGCCCTAATACAATATTTGTTAGCTGAGTATAGCAGTCTGAATAAATATTATTATTAATATTTTTATTGTCTTAGGATGTAATTGGTCCTCTAAGTGAGAGTGAGATTGCTTCAATGTTAATAGAGCTACAAGGACTTACTGGTTCTGTAACATCTGTCCAATGACTACAACTGATATTGTTACGGGATGTGTAATAATGTACTCCTAATATTGTATGGTGACTATTATACTCACTATGTTAATATTGATGATGTAAAGGTTCCCCATTTTAGTCCACTCAGTTAATGTTGTAGTATCATTACTACTGAACCAGCTGCTAGAGTTATGTCACCACTTCCTGAGTTTGAGTGATCCTAATTCTGTGCATCTTGAACTTGATGGATAGTTAACATATTAGATATTATTGTTATAGAAATGTCTGTTAAAACAATTAATGACAGCTCAGAAACTAATCGAGTCAGTTCACAAAATCTAATCTTGTAAGCTGGTATCAGTAACTAGTTGTTCTATGACAACTAATTCATTTGAATTTTTTATAATTAACAAGATTGACTGTTTTATAATGAATAGATTTAAAAAAAGATTTTGAATAGATTTAAAAAAGATATTTGGAATAGATTTTTTATATTTGGAATAGATTAAAAAAGAATATATTTAAATGAGTAAATTTAATATTAAGAATAAATAATAATTTTAAAAGAACGAATTTAAAAGTGGGAATTGGTAATGTTAAGAATTCGTTTTAAAAGAACGAATTAAAGAATAGATTTTAAAGATATTATTTCGTAAAGAATAGATTTTTAAGGTATTATTTAGAATAGATTAATTTTAAAAAAAATTTAAATGAGCAAATTAAGAAAAGATTTTTGAAGAAAGAATTTAAAAGTTTTTAAAGATATTAATTTGAATAGATTACTTTTTAAAAAAAATTTAAATGAGCAAATTTAATATTAAGAAAAGATTTTAAAAGAAAGAATTTAAAAGTTTTAAGTTACAAATAAGAAACAACAAAACAAAGACAAGAAATAACAAAAACAAACAAGAAAACAAATACAAAAACAAAAACAAAAAGAAATTTAACAAAAATAACAAAAGAAAAAACAAGAAAACAAAAAGTATAAACAAAAAGTTCAAAGATGAAGAGAGCTCCAATCCACTATTCAAAGATGAAGAGTCCACCAATCCACTTGATGACAGAGCCAGTCCAGATGATAGAGAACATAGAAAAAGAGAGAGAAAAAATCTGTTAAAACTGCATCAATGAAGTAAAGAATTGGATGGATGGAGAGATAGCTCACCTTTTTCAACAGCACTGCTCCTACAGGGAAACAAAAAAGAGTAAATGAACTTGTAGTGAGAAAGAATGGATGGATGGAGAGTGAAGAGAGACAGAGGAAGTGAAAAAGGACCACCAACCTACACACACACACAGCACACACACGCGCACCCTACAGGATCAGAGCTCTCCCCCGCCACCTGGCGGCCTAGGATATTAAAAAAAAATTTTTTTTTAGGCCGCCAGGCGGCAGGGGAGAGATGATTTGTAGAGATTGTATGAGTGTGTGTATGGTGTATAGGCTAGATAGCCCAAAATAAAAATAAAATAAAAAATAAAAGAAGAGGAAAGAAGGCTGGAAGGAAGACAGGAGAGAGTCCAATGACCAGGAGAGCAAACTCATCTTTTACATCCAGAGAACATCAAGCAGGAGCTGGAACAGTCAGAGTCATCAGGAAGGAGAACATCAAAGAACATCAGAGCTAGAACAGTCATAGAACATCACTGAGGTAGAACAGTCAGAGAACATCACTGAGGTAGGAAAACATCAAAGTACATCAGTTTGAAAAGTAAGACCTGTAGAAACGAAAAAAAGGAATTAGACAATCAATAAAGAAATAAATGAAGAAATTTAAAAAAGAAAAGTTACAAAAATAAAGAAAAGGATGACAAAAAAGGTGACAAAAAAGGAGTGAAATCCAACGATGAGAGACGATCCAACGACGAGAGAGACGATCCAACGACGACGACGACGACGACGATCCCACGGAGGTGCAGTGCACTGAACATGGCTGACAACCCTATCTTTTTATGGTCTACAAAGATGAACTTTAAGAGATCACACTCTCTTACAGAGTCTGACACACAAATCTGCGCGTGCTGGAATGTTAATTGATACAATAATGGCGGGAACTTATAATTGACCAATCAGAATGCACGATTCAGACTCCTCCTACCAGCACTCACTCACTAAACGCGTGACTCATATCCATCCAGCTTTAATTACTTTTCAATTTTCAGAAATAATCGTTTGCCTTAATTACCAATTAATGGAGAGATACATACCATTATGGACATCACCAACAATAAACTTTTAATTCAATTAAAAAAATTAGCAATAAAATTTGACATTAAAAACATACCACAATAACCCATTGATAATATCATGACTATGATTTTCATTACAAATTAAATAATTATACTCCAGTCTATATTCGGTTCTATATTCAGACGAATGAATGAATGAATGGATACATTGATAGATGAATGAATGGATGTATGGATGTATTGATAAATAAATGGATGGACAATTACACACATCACAAAACAAACACAATACTAAGAAATCATACAAAGAATCAGCTGTTATTTTCTCAGAGAAACATTCGCCTGGTTGTCTTTATAGGCCAGGCTAGTAAGAAAATAGTGATTATATCTTAATACTACTTATTAATTTGTATTTATGACCTTCAAAGATCTCTACTTGACAGCAACAGTGAAAACATCTCTAATGAACAACCATCTTAATAACTCACAATTGTAACCTTGACGACCAATTCCCTAAATTCTCTATTTACATTTAGCGCAGTAAGGAGCCATTAAACAATACAGTTTATCCAACAACCCATCTATCTATCTCTCTATCCATCCATCCATCCATCCATCCATTCGTCTGTCCATCCATCCATCCATCCATCCGTCCATCCATCCGTCCGTCCATCCGTCTGTCCATCCGTCCGTCCGTCCATCCATCTGTCCATCCATCCATCAATCTATCAATCCATCCATCCATCCATCCATCCATCGATTCATCTAGGTATCCATCTATCTGTTCATCTGTCCATTAATTAATCTTACTATTTATCTATTCAGAGTTCCCAAGTATTAGGAGGTACACAGCTTGTATAGGGAGTATGTACAAGTTATTCTCTTTGTCTCTGAACTGGAAGGACTCCATATTAAAACAACAGTTAGTGCTTTCCAATCATGTAACAAGGAAGGACTCCTCAGGACTCTTTGGAAAAATCACTCACATGAACAACGAGTAAGAACTCGATGACCCCTGTAATTAGTACAATAATTAAACAGTTGATAATAGTTTGTTTATTTGCAAAGTTCTTTTTAGGCAATGAGACTAATATGTGAACTATGTCTACAATATGATATACACAATACTACTCTTTGGAGCAAACTCCTTGAGCAACTTATCAACATGAACATGGTATGTGAGAACTTAATCTATGTAGTTGATATTCTCAATAGATTCCCTACTTGCGATATCTATTGAAGTTATTACTACAGTTGCCTCTGATATGGAAGGTAAGATAAATTATTGAGAAAATATTGAGTATTTCTTTGTATTTATTGTAGATTCAGAATATTGTTCCTGTTTGGTATAAAACTTTGATCACTCCATTGAAAGAAGGTATTGATTTAATATTGATTTTGTTTGATCAGTTTTGTCATTTAATGATA
>OY848923.1:1644037-1681537 GCA_963693285.1 Xestospongia muta
CCCAGTCCAGATGATAGAGAACATAGAAAAAGAGAGAGAAAAAATCTGTTAAAACTGCATCAATGAAGTAAAGAATTGGATGGATGGAGAGATAGCTCACCTTTTTCAACAGCACTGCTCCTACAGGGAAACAAAAAAGAGTAAATGAACTTGTAGTGAGAAAGAATGGATGGATGGAGAGTGAAGAGAGACAGAGGAAGTGAAAAAGGACCACCAACTTACACACACACACAGCACACACACGCGCACCCTACAGGATCAGAGCTCTCCCCCGCCACCTGGCGGCCTAGGATATTAAAAAAAATTTTTTTTTAGGCCGCCAGGCGGCAGGGGAGAGATGATTTGTAGAGATTGTATGAGTGTGTGTATGGTGTATAGGCTAGATAGCCCAAAATAAAAATAAAAATAAAATAAAAGAAGAGGAAAGAAGGCTGGAAGGAAGACAGGAGAGAGTCCAATGACCAGGAGAACAAACTCATCTTTTACATCCAGAGAACATCAAGCAGGAGCTGGAACAGTCAGAATCATCAGGAAGGAGAACATCAAAGAACATTAGAGCTAGAACAGTCATATAACATCTCTGAGGTATAGGAAAACATCAAAGCACATCAGTTAGAGATGTAAGACCTGTAGAAACGAAAAAAAGGAAGTAGACAATCAATAAAGAAATAAATAAAGAAATTTAAAAAAGATAAGTTACAAAAATAAAGAAAAGGATGACAAAAAAAGGTGACAAAGAACGAGTGAAATCCAACGATGAGAGACGATCCAACGACGAGAGAGACGATCCAACGACGACGACGACGACGACGATCCCACGGAGGTGCAGTGCACTGAACATGGCTGACAACCCTGTCTTTTTATGGTCTACAAAGATGAACTTTAAGGGATCACACTCTCTTACAGAGTCTGACACACAAATCTGCGCGTGCTGGAATGTTAATTGATACAATAATGGCGGGAACTTATAATTGACCAATCAGAATGCACGACTCAGACTCCTCCTACCAGCACTCACTCACTAAACGCGTGACTCATATCCATCCAGCTTTAATTACTTTTCAATTTTCAGAAATAATCGTTTGCCTTAATTATCAATTAATGGAGAGATGCACACCATTATGGAGATCACCAACAATAAAATTATAATTCAATTAAAAAAATAGCAATAAAATTTGACATTAAAAACACACCACAATAACCCATTGATAATATCATGACTATGATTTTCATTATAAATTAAATAATTATCACTCCAGTCTATATTTGGTTCTATATTCAGACGAATGTATTGTATTGATGTATTGATAGATAAATGAATGGACAATTACACACATCACAAAACATAACACAATGCTAAGAAATCATACAAAGAATCAGCTGTTATTTTCTCAGAGTAACATTCACCTGGTTGTCTTTATAGGCCAGGCTAGTAAGAAAATAGTGATTATATCTTAATACTACTTGTTAATTTGTATTTATGACCTTCAAAGATCTCTACTTGATAGCAACAGTGAAAACATCACTAATGAATAACCATCTTAATGCCTCACAATTGTAACCTTGACGACCAAGTCCCTAAATTCTTTATTTACATTTAGCACAGTAAGGAGCCATTAAACAATACAGTTTATCCAACAATCCATCCATCCATTCATCCAACTATCTATCTCTCTATCTATCCATCCAACCATCCATCAACCCAACTATCTATCTATCTATCCATCCATCCATCCATCCATTAATCCATCCATTTATTCATCCATCCATCCATCCATCCATCCATCCATCCATCCATCCATCCATCCATCCATCCATCCATCCATCCATCCATCCATCCATCCATCCATCCATCCATCCATCCATCCATCCATCCATCCATCCTTCCATCCATCCATCCATTCATCCACCCATCCAACTATCTATCTCTCTATCTATCCATCCATCTATCTGTTGACCAAACAATTTATTGCCATAACCGTTCTGAACTTGTTGGAAACAATGACAAAACTTATAATGTGTAACATATATTAAATATTATAAATACTGACCTCTTACCTCTGACCCCATAATAATCTAATATAATATTTATAATTAAAATATTATGTTAGAATTATTTTTCCAATAGACTTCATTTATTGCTATTGTATATCTGCCACTATTATTTGTTATTAAGTAGAGTTAAAAACACTAGATGAGACCACACCTGATCTTGTGAAAATTTGAAAACAAGATATACATAGGGTCTAGTAAATATATTCACTAGAACCCTTAACAACAATAGCAAATGAAAGCAAACAAAGTATTAATGTGAGCAATACAATGATATATTATGTATAATGAGTATGTGACATGAACTGTTTATGTAACACATAGACTTGTTAAGTACTGGTGACTATTACTTTATCATTTTCTGTTCTTGATCTGTTATCTCATATAATGCTTCACTGTGAACATGATATTATAAACTGTCTTTTTAGTATTAGTAACTCACTTAACACTTGTTTCTACAGTTCTATAAGTTGGATTAGTTGTTATAGTGATATCTTGATCTGTTACCTCACATAAAGCTTCACTATAAACATGATATTATAAATCAGTCTCTTAGTATTAATAAACTCACTTAACACTTCTATTTACAGTTCTATAAGTCGGACTAGTTGTCATAGCAATATCTTTACGTGTTGTTTTCATACTAAATGAAACAAACCAATTAAAAGATCAATAATGTTAGTTTATCTAATGACATATACACCTTTGTAACTGTATCTTTTCATGTTGTCTTATTACAACCAGTACTAGTATTATAATAACAATAACAGTAATAACTAATACTACTATTGATATTGATGACACAATAACAGCTATAGGATAAAGATGTCAGGAAGGTCTGGAATAGATTATTCACTCACATAATGTTACAGTGGCTGTGTTACTATCATCACAAATAGGACAAGATCCTTCATAAGATGTTGTAGTAGTAACAGTAACTGTTACTGTACTTGGATGTACAGTGGTAATAGCTATAAGATAGAGAAGTCAGGATGATTTAAAATCAATTTGTCACTCACATATTGTTGCAGTGGCTGTGTTACAATAATCACTAGGTAATATTGTACTGCCCTCATTGCAATATGATACTACAAAGAAATTATATGTACCACCATATATATATATATAGTGATAGTTAATTTGAGGATGAATGTACCATAATATTAACTAACTTCATTAAGTACTCACCTAATGACAAAGTGGTGCTATGATTACTAGGTAGTACTGTACTACCCTCACTGCCATATGATACCACAAAGATATTATATGTTTTACCATAACTCAGTCCCGATGTTATATTCAACATTGTTTTAGTAGTAGTTCCTGCACTCATAACAGAACTATTACCATTACTGATTTGATAGAACACCTCATAACCAGCTACTCCTAATACAGATGACCAGGAGAGTTGTATGTGTTCCAGACCTGTGTTTAGTCTTGAAGCAGTCAGACCAGTAGGAGTAACAGCAACTATAATAGAAAGATAATATTTATAACGTTATACTCAGTGATTACCTGTTATAGGTTGTGATGTACTAGTACTATTTGTAGCAATGACATTATCAATAGTACCAGCATCTACTCTGGCATTGGAGACAATACATTGGTAGGTACCAGCTTGTCTCATTCTCACTGTCACTGTCACTTGTGTAACAGATCCTATTCCATTCACTACCACACGAGACAGGTCACCACTAGCAATGGTGAATGGGTTACTTCCATCTGTACAATTGACATCAGTGGGAGGTCCATCAGAGACAGTGAATGTGAGAGTGAAGACTGGAGGGTTAGCATCTCTTGTAGAAATGAGAGAAAACTGCATGGAGGAGTCTGCATTAGGACCATCTATTTAAGAGTAAGATATATCATCATTTCATTATTACATGAACTGAGTCACTAACCATTACTGTTGTATGTGTCAGTTTTATATGCTCCTACCACTAGTGTTTGATTAACTCCATTCTCATCAGGAATGATACAGGTGTATAGACCTTCATAACCTAATAACCCTGCTTTTCTAGCCAGTGCAATTTGACCTTTAAACCTCTTAGAAAATACTGGTGCTGGTGCTGAATTAGCATTAAATGGTTCAGTAAACAAAGGTACTTGAGTACCATTAGGATAATACCACACTCCAATGTCAGAACCATTATTAGCACTCTGACACCACAAGGCATCGTTTTTACCATCACTATTCGAATCAATATCATAAAACTGTCCACCATGTATCATTGAGAAGCCTAGTATTGTCCTATTCTCATAGGGTAGATACAGTTGTACACCTGTTATTATGAAGTATATATTAAAGATCACTGTAACAACAACTACTTACCATTACTAGGTCTGTTGGTAGGTTCTTGTCCATCTCCTAGTTGTACTAGTAGTAACATATAACATAATATCTTCACAAACTCCATCATCATCTTTGGAAGAGTTAGTGCTGATGTAATGAACTATTAATAGAAGTTCTATTTTTACTATTATGCTATTAACACTATTGAAGTAAAATCATCAATGTTAAACTATATCACAGGAGGCTGGAGGGACTAGAGCCCCCAATATTTAGAAGTGGGCTCAGCCCCCCCCCCCCAAATTTTTGCTTTCTTCTTACCCCACAAAAAGAATCTAATTTAATCTTATATAGGTGTTGATGAAAACTGTCAAAAGTTTTGACATATTTGAAGGCCACAATGATGGAAAACAGCTTAACAATTGTCCGTCCCTTATGTTCACAAATGCATAACTGATGAGTGTGATCTTGTTGAAATAGCTAAGGAATTTGTTATGGTAAATGATGAACAAAGAAAATACTCTTGTACATTTTAAATTAATGTTGCTATTACTGATTGTAATTATATTAAACATAGTTTCTGCATTATGGGTACATTCGTGTCTGCATATTCATCACATAGTTATGGTGTGATGAATATGCCCCCAAAATATAAGCGCCTCATCTGCCTATGTTTATACATTACTATATGGAACCAATTCAAATTAAAATTAACAAAATCTAGTGATAGAAGACACATAATGATGTCATTGTTAATTACACTCTCGTGGTATATGAATGTTTATAATTTCTCTAAATATATTTAGTACTGATGTGGTCAGTTATTAATATTAAAAGTCATGATCTGATTTGAAACAAGGGACCACTTTTGTCAAAACATTTATAAAAAGGGATCATTTGTGCAAAGACACCACTGTTAAAGCACTTCAAAAAAAGTTTTGTATACATACAGTTACCATGAATAGTTGTGTATATATAGCAACTGTATGTATATAAGTGTTTTTGAAATGTTTCAACAGTGGTCCCTTTACACAAATAAGGTCACAGATGTTTTGATAGAAGTGGTGCCTTATTGCAAATCAGGCCACAATCAGTACAACCTATTACATAGTGAAAATATAAGTTAGAAGTACAAACATGAATAGCTATTTATAGTAACATATTTGTAATGATGTCATAAAGTATTACTAAATTTGTCTCATTAGTTTAAAACACCTATTATAATAAGTGTATTATAGTATCACATAATATATATTATAAAGTATAAACCTATTATTACCTCTGACCTCTCTAGAAATTTTATGGCCTAATATGTTTGTACATATAATGATTATTATTCTGTTTAGAATTATTTCTTTAATTTGCTTTATTTATTGCTATCATATCCGCCACTATTAACATTTATCTAGTAGAGTTACAAACTCTAGATCAGATCATACCTGAACTTATGATATATCTGAAAAAAAAGATGTACAGAGGGTCTAATTAATATTCACTAGAACCCTTAACAGTAATAGCAAATAAAAAGTTGACTAAAGTACATTGTTGTACTGTGAGCAGTACAAATATGATATGTTATGGTGTATGTGTAATGTTTAATACTGATGAACATGTGACATGTTTATATAACAAATGGCCTTATAGGCTCATAAGTTCGTTCTTGTTGCGAAATAAGTTCAGTTTCTTCTTGATGAGCTATTTCATACAATGGTTCTTCAGTGTTACTATACAATGGTTCTTCAAGTTTACTAAAAACATGATATTATAATCTTAAATCTTCCTCCTTAACCAATGTTTATAACTTACTCTGCATATGTTTTTACTACACTATCATTTGGATTGGTTGTCATAAGAACATATTCATCTGTTGGCTCTTGATCAGCTATCTCATACAATGATTCTTCACGTTTACTATAAACATAACATTGTGATCTTAAATCCTCCTTCTTAACCAATGTTAATAACTTACTCTGCACATGTTTTTACAACACTATTGTTTGTACCTGTTGTCATAACAACATATTCATCTGTTGGTTCTCGATCAAATCTCTCATACAATGCGTCACTACAAACATGATATTATAAATCAGTCTCTTAGTATTAATAAACTCACTTAACACTTCTATTTACAGTTCTATAAGTTGGATTAGTTGTCATAGCAATATCTTTATGTGTTGTTTTCATACTAAATGAAACAAACCAATTAAAAGATCAATAATGTTAGTTTATCTAGTGACATATATACCTTTGTAACTGTATCTTTTTATGTTGTCTTATTACAACCAGTACTAGTATTATAATAACAATAACAGCAATAACTAATAGTACTATTGATATTGATGACACAGTAACAGTTAGTTTACTAGTAGAAGAATGACACTCTGTATTAGTGGTTGTCATAGTGATAATAGGAGAAGATCCTTCATTAGATGTTGTACTAATAACAGTAACTGTTACTGTACTCAGAGTTTCAGTGGTGTTAGCTATAAGATAAAGAGGTCAGGAAGATCTGGAAAAATTATTCACTCACATAATGTTACAGTGGCTGTGTTACTATCAACATTAGGGAATACTGTACTGCCCTCATTGCAATATGATACTACAAAGAAAACACATGTACCACCATATATATATAGTGATAGTTAATTTGAGGATGAATGTACCATAATATTAACTAACTTCATTAAGTACTCACCTAATGACAAAGTGGTGCTATGATTACTAGGTAGTACTGTGCTACCCTCACTGCCATATGATACTACAAAGAAATTGTATGTGTTATCATAACTCAGTCCTAATGTTACATTCAATATTGTTTTAGTAGTAGTTCCTGCACTCATAACAGAACTATTACCATTACTGATTTGATAGAACACCTCATAGCCAGCTACTCCTAATACAGATGACCAGGAGAGTTGTATGTGTTCCAGATCTGTGTTTAGTCTTGAAGCAATCAGACCAGTAGGAGTAACAGCAACTATAACAGAAAAATAATATTTATGCCATTATACTCAGTGATTACCTGTTATAGGTTGTGATGTACTAGTACTATTTGTAGCAGTGACATTATCAATAGTACCAGCATCTACTCTGGCATTGGAGACAGTACATTGGTAGGTACCGGCTTGTCTCATTCTCACTGTCACTGTCACCTGTGTAACAGATCCTGTTCCATTCACTACCACACGAGACAGGTCACTACTAGCAATGGTGAATGGGTTACTTCCATCTGTACAATTTACATTAGTGGGAGATCCATCAGAGACATTGAATGCGAGAGTGAAGACTGGAGGGTTAGCATCTCTTGTGGAAATGAGAAAAAACTGCATGGAGGAGTCTGCATCAGGACCATCTATTTAAGAGTAAGATATATCATCATTTCATTAGTACATGAACTGAGTCACTAACCATTACTGTTGTATGTGTTAGTTCTATATGCTCCTACCACTAGTGTTTGATTCACTCCATTCTCATCAGGAATGATACAGGTGTACAGACCTTCATAACCTAATAACCCTGCTTTTCTAGCCAGTGCAATTTGACCTTTAAACCTCTTAGAAAATACTGGAGTTGGTGCTGAATTAGCATTAAAGGCTCCAGCAAACAAAGGTACTTGAGTACCATTAGGATAATACCACACTCCAATGTCAGAACCATTATTAGCACTCTGACACCACAAGGCATCATTAGTATGATCATCATTTGAATCAATATCATAAAATTGTCCACCATGTATCATTGAGAAATCTGGTATTGTCCTATTCTCATAGGGTAGATACAGTTGTACACCTGTTATTATGAAGTACACATTAATGATCACTCTAACAACAACTACTTACCATTACTAGGTCTGTTGGTAGGTTCTTGTCCATCTCCTAGTTCTACTAGTAGTAACATATAACATAATATCTTCACAAACTCCATCATCATTTTTGACAGAGTTAGTGATGATGTAATGAACTATTAATAGAAGTACTATTTTTACTATTATTATGTCAACACTATTGAAGTAAAATAATCAATGATAAACTATATATATTACTATATAGAAGTAGCCCAAATTAAAACTAATAAAAATGTAGTGATAGAATATATGCAATGACGTCATTGTTAATTACACTCTCATGGCATACTAATATTTAAAATTTCTTTAAATATATTTCATACTGATGAGGTCAGTTATTTATATTAAAAGTCATGATCTGATTTGAAATAAGGGACCACTTTTGTCAAAACATTTATGACCTGATTTGTGGAAAGGGACCACTGCTAAAACACCTTAAAAGACAGTTTTGTATACATACAGTTACCATGAATAATTGTTTATATACATAATAACTCTATATATAAAAAAGTGTTTATGAGATGTTTTACAGTAGTTCCTGTTTGATGAAAGATGTCCCTTATTGCAAACAAGGCCACAATCAATACAAATTACATAGACAGAATATAGTCATATAAAGTTGGGAGTACAAACATGAATAGTTATTTATAGTAACATATTTGTAATGATGTCATAAAGTATTACTAAATTTGTCTCATTAGTTTAAGACACCTATTATAATAAGTGTATTATAGTATCACATAATATATATTATAAAATATAGACGTATTATTACCTCTGACCTCTCTAGAAATTTTATGGCCTGATGTATTTGTACTTATAATAATTATTATTCTGTTTAGAATTATTTCTCCAATTTGCTTTATTTATTGCTATCATATCTGCTGCTATTAACTGTTATCTAGTAGAGTCACAAACTTTAGATCAGAACCCACCTGAACCTTTGATATATTTGAAAACAAGATGTACAGAGGGTCAAATTAACATTCGTTAGAACGCTTAACAGTAATAGCAAATAAATGCTGACTAAAGTACATTGTTTTGTCAGCAGTACAAATATGATATGTTATACATCAGGGTTTCTTTTAGGTTTTTGGCCAAGGGGGAGGCAAAATGAGATATAATGGAAGAGTGGGTGGCAAAGTGATATCCACGTGCTTTGCAATTTGACTTTTTGCATTTGGTTTGACCCATTTTGGTGGAATCTGGAACTGTTTTCACACAATTATAGTTTACATCTGCCAAGTGTAAATTATGCTTGTATCCTATGTTCCTAAGCAATCACACAAACATAATTTACATCTGCCAGGTATAAATTATGATTATTGACCTTATATCCTATGTTGCTGAGCAATTTTTAATGTAATTTCTTAATTTTGGAAGACTTTGATATTGACAAATTAATTTGCACTTTGGTAATTGTCAATGTACTATGCAAGTGTCAATGATCTGTATAAACACATCATTGGCACCTGCTTAGTACATTAACAGTTAGGCCACATCTTGACTGGTATAAAAGGTATAGCTCACTTGCATATGTACATATAGCTAAAACTATTGGCTCTTTGGCTTCAATATGAGTAAAGATATTCATGGGTACTTTAGCTCTCCTTTAATATCATCAATTGCTGCTGCTAGTAGCAAAGACATCTCTGATTTTGAAGACTCTGATATTCTGAGCCTACTGTTGCTTAAATGCAATGTCACAATCACAGACTTCTACTAGAACTCATCAACTTCTAGCATGACATGCTCAAAACAATGTTCCCCAATTTGAATACCCTGGCCAATGTTTGTATGACAGTTTCAGTTGGGACAGCATCAGTGGAAAGAAGCTTTTCACAGATGAAGATGATCAAAACTCGATTGAGAAATCGATTAGGTGAAAAAAGTCTCTTCTCTTGATGAAAATTACTATTGAATCGCCACAAAAATTAACTGATGATGATTTAGAAACAATTGTAGGAATATGGACTAGAAAACCTAGAAGAATTGTTATGTAGAATGTATTTTATCTATTATTATCATTTATTGACAATTTGTACCATTAAAAGTTTTATAAACACTTCAATTGATTCACATGTAAAACAAAAATTCTCAGCATTCCAAGGGGGGGGGGAGGCAAGCCAAACCCAAAGGGGGGGGGTGGCGAATACCCCCACTCACCCTGAAAGAAACTCTGTACATGTGTATATAGTGTTTAATACTGATGAGCATGTGACATGTTTATATAACAAATGACCTTATAGGCTCATAAGTTTGTTTTTGTTGCGAAATAAATTCAGTTGGTCTTGATCAGCTATTTCATACAATGGTTCTTCAGTGTTACTATACAATGGCTCTTCAAGTTTACTAAAAAACACCATATTATAATCTTAAATCTTCCTCCTTAACCAATGTTTTTAACTTACTCTGCACATGTTTTTACAACACTATCACTTGGACTGGTTGTCATAGCAATATATTCATGTGTTGGTTCTTGATCAGCTATCTCATACAACGATTCTTCATGTTTACTATAAACATGATATTATAATCTTAAATCTACCTCCTTAACCAATGTTTTTAACTTACTCTGCAGATGTACTATCATTTGGACTGGTTGTCATAGCAATATCTTCATGTGTTGGTTCTTGATCAGCTATCTCATACAACGATTCTTCATGTTTACTATAAACATGATAATATAATCTTAAATCTGTCTCCTTAACCAATGTTTTTAACTTACTCTGCAGATGTACTATCATTTGGACTGGTTGTCATAGCAATATCTTCATGTGTTGGTTCTTTATCAGCTATCTCATACAACGATTCTTCATGTTTACTATAAACACGATAATATAACCTTAAATCTGCCTCCTTAACCAATGTTTTTAACTTACTCTGCAGATGTACTATCACTTGGACTGGTTGTCATAGCAATATATTCATGTGTTGGTTCTTGATCAGCTATCTCATACAATGATTCTTCACATTTACTATAAACATGATAATATAATCTTAAATCTGCCTCCTTAACCAATGTTTTTAACTTACTCAGCACTTGTTTTTACAACACTATCATTTGGGCTGGTTGTCATAGCAATATATTCATGTGTTGGTTCTTGATCAGCTATCTCATACAACGATTCTTCATGTTTACTATAAACATGATATTATAATCATCTGCCTCCTTAACCAATGTTTTTAACTTACTCTGCAGATGTACTATCACTTGGACTGGTTGTCATAGCAATACACTCATGTGTTGGTTCTTGATCAGCTCTCTCATACAATGATTCTTCACGTTTACTATAAACATGATAATATAATCTTAAATCTGTCTCTCTTACAACACTATCATTTAGACTGGTTGTCATAGCAATATATTCATATGATCCTTTCATACTAAATAAAACAATTCATTTAAATTATCAATAAAGTTAGTTTATCTAATGACATACATACCTTAATAACTGTATCTTTTTATGTTGTCTTATTACAACCAGTACTAGTATTATAATAACAATAACAGCAATAACTAATAGTACTAGTAATATTGATGATACAGTAACATTTAGTCCACTAGTACGCTCTGAATATGTGGTTGTCATAGTGATAATAGGTGTAGCTGACCCTACACAAGAATGAAATCATCTCATTATTACATTATATAATGGCAATATAGCATGATATATAGTAGCACTAGTATATATAGCACAATCTGTAATGTAGATATACTTATATCTCATACATGACAATGACACCATTCGGTACTGTGGGTATATTCCATGTAATATTGATAACATGTATCTCTTTACCACTTTTTATTAAACCAGATACCACACCAGGTTCTACAGTATATCAATAATACATTATATGATAGTAGTAACTGACTTACCAGCTTCTCCTGTCTGTCGTATTACCTCACTACTTGCTAGTCCAGTTCCACCATCATTGTATGCTATTACTGTCACAGTGTAGTTAGTGTAAGGTTTGAGTGTCATGAGGTTGTACTGTCTGTTGTTTCCTCCAGTGATGATAACAGTGTCACTGAATGTTGCATTAGAGTAATAGAGCAAGTAACCAGTGATGGGTCCATTCTGTCCAGAGCAAGGTACCTCATCCCACAAGACAGTCATGGACCTTGCCTTAACTAATGAGATAGTGATAATACTAACAGATGAAGTAGGTCCTGTAGATAATGTGAATACAACATAATAATTGTAAATGTGAGGATGTATTATACTTTACCAGTTGAAAGTGTAGTGGTATTTCTAGTATCCAGATATACTTGATCACTTCCATATATTCCAATAAGACCAATAATACAGTAAGTACCAGGATCAATACCAGTAAATGTATATGGTGATGAGATTGATGAATTAGTGGGTATAGTAGGATCTACTGTCTCTTCACATTGCCTATGACATTGACGATAACCCTGATATGTTTGAGGAGTAAATGAAGGTGATGTCCATGTCATAGTAATAGAAGTATTTGTGGATGTAAACATTAGAGTTGTAGAGGGTAGAGCTGAATAAGAATTGAATCATTTGATATCATGACTTTAATCCACTCACTTAATTCTACAGTGATGTTGTTACTATGATCACTAGGTAATACTGTACTACCCTCACTACCATATGATACTACAAAGAAATTATATATATTGCCAAAACGTAGTCCTGATATAATATCTAATATTGTGTTAGTAGTAGTTCCTGAACTCATAACAGAACTACTATAATTACTGAGTTGATAGAACACCTCATAGCCAGCTACTCCTGACACAGATGACCAGGAAATTTGCATATGAGACAGGCCTGTGTTCAGTCTGGTAGCAGTCAAACCAGTAGGAGTACCAGCAACTATATATAACAGAGAAAGAATATGTATACCATTCTACTCAATGATTTACTAACCTGTTATAGGCTGTGATGTACTATTACTACTTGTAGCAATTATAATTGGACCACTATATACAGAAGAAGGCCCATTAATAACTCTGGCATTGGACACAGTACATTGGTATGTACCAGCCTGTCTCATCCTCACTGTCACTGTCACCTGTGTAACAGATCCTGTTCCATTCACTACCACACGAGACAGGTCACTACTAGCAATGGTGAATGGGTTACTTCCATCTGTACAATTGACATCAGTAGGAGGTCCATCAGAGACATTGAATGTGAGAGTGAAGACTGGAGGGTTAGCATCTTTTGTGGAAATGAGAAAAAATTGCATGGAGGAGTCTGCATCAGTACCATCTATTTAAGAGTAAGATATGTCATCACTTCATTACTACATGAACTGAGTCACTAACCATTACTGTTGTATGTGTTAGTTCTATATGCTCCTACCACTAGTGTTTGATTCACTCCATTCTCATCAGGAATGATACAGGTGAACAGACCTTCATAACCTAATAACCCTGCTTTTCTAGCCAGTGCAATTTGACCTTTAAACCTCTTAGAAAATACTGGAGTTGGTGCTGAATTATCTTTAAATGGTTCAGTAAACAAAGGTACTTGAATTCCATTAGGATAATACCACACTCCAATATCAGAACCATTATAAGCACTCTGACACCACAAGGCATCATTAGTACCATCACTATTCACATCAATATCAAAGAACTGGCCAGCATATATCATCGAGAAGTCTGGTATTATCATATCCTCATAAGGTAGATATAGTTGTACACCTGTTATTATGAAGTATATCAATGATCACTCTAACAATAACTACTTACCATTACTAGGTCTGTTGGTAGGTACTTGTCCATCTCCTAGTTCTACTAGTAGTAACATATAACACAATATCTTCACAAACTCCATCATCATCTTTGACAGAGTTAGTGATGATGTAATGAACTATTAATAGAAGTCCTGTTTTTATTATTATTATATCATCACTAGTGAAGTAAAATAATCAATGATACATTACTGTATATAGAACTAGTACTAATTAAAACTAACAAAATAGAATGACAATAATAGACAAGTAGTGACATTATTATTAATTAATTAATTATTACTTTTATTCACATACAGAAATAGTCCATTATTAATATTAAAATTATCAGTACAAGTTATTAAGTAGACAAGGAAGACAAGTTTAATAATACTTTACCAAATCATCACAAATTAGTTACTATAAATAACTGTTCCTGTTTGAATTTTCAATCATATTTTGTCTAGTTAATAACTTGTATTAATAATTTAATACATCTGTTCAAAATATGTACTGTACAAAACAATATTAGGACAACCCAAAATGTATTTGTACATGTAAATTTTATATGTACGATATAATAACATCTAAAACAAAATGTAAAATTTAGTAAAATTTGAATTTCCAAATAAGTCAAACAAGGGTTTGGTTGAAGATAAAGTAATATTCGTTAAGCTTGTAAGTTTAATATGTACAATATAATAACATCTGAAATAAAATTTAAATAGTGTAATAGTATATAAATAGACATTATTTAGACATCATAGGCAGTATTACAAGCAGCAAACAATAGAGAAGCTATATCACGAACTGTTAGTTGGTTCTATGCCATTTGGTGTCTTGTTGGGTTTCACTACTCTCTGCTTCTCGTCTGATAATTTACAAGAGTTTCTGATAGGACTATTAGAGACTAAGATATTATTATCTCCTAACTCAGTGCCCACTTCTTCAAATACCTGTAAAATTCTGGCAAGTGATGTTCTGTGTTCTGCTATTTCATAAAATAACCTTGACCTTGTTTCCAATTTTATGAGCGCATCGTCTTTCTCTTCTGCATTGGCCAGTAATTTTTGAAGCTGTTTCTCTTTCTCCTCTAACTGTCTATACAATTCAGCTATTTCATCGTCCTTTTGTTTAGCTAATTTCTCCTTTTCTGCTGTAACATCAGATAATTTTCTCTGTAGATCAAGATTACTGCGTTGGAGATCTTCTATGTCGAGCGCATGAAGTTGGAGCTGGTTCTCTAGCTCGTATATCTTCTGGTGAAGCTGCTGTAAGTGTTCGTTGGCCTCTTTGATGCTTGTCTTTGAGAGAGAAGACATTTGCATTTGCCACACCTGCAAGTTTAGTTAATGCGCACTAAATGGAATTGAACCACGTGGAACAACCTGGTCTCTATTGAACAGTGGTTAGTTGTGAAATAGTTGTTGCAACACTTACGAGACGTACAAGTTCTTGATCTAACTACGTGGAAAAACCTGGTTTCTAATGCACAGTAGTTAGTTTTATGGATAAACAATTGATGAAGGGATGTTCTTGCAGTTCTTAATACAACGTGTTATTGATCTATTAAAAGGAGATGAAAGAGTATCTTATCTGAGAAGACATTGCTGAAATTGGAATCATTACAGAGTTGCTAAAATTGGTAATGGATAATTACCTATATAATAGATACCTGTAATTAATACATTGATGTTTTGTCATTTGTCAGGATATAACTTTTGAAGCACCTGATTCCAACTGTCAACTGGCTAAGGTGCATATACCTACTCCACACATCACAGACAATAGTGACACATATCAAGAACTTGTCGAGGAAGTTATCTGATTGGATTTTGAAGAGCCAGTGATAACACACAATCAAGAATGTCTTATGTCAATGAGTCAAATATATGTATTGAGACTGAAGCTGTGAACTAACAACAGCTAAGGTGCATGTACCCATTATAGACAATAGCCACAGCTCTCATGAAACTGTCTAGTAAGTGATATCATTGAGTTTGAATATTGGTAAACTCTATATGTCACTGTAAAATAGCTGTATACATTTTAGCCAATCTTGCTTGATTGTAGCAGAATGAAAAATAAATATTGTACTGTTTTGATTGTAGAACTGACTGTTATTCAAGTACATGTAATTATGTTGGATTTGTGCATTCTTAGACACATAATATGCTAGACCAGCTAGGGCTGTTATTGTGTTGTTTGATGTATTTTGTAGGGTTTCTTATAACAAAAATGTAACAGAGAGAGAATATATATACCATCCTACTGTTATTCAAGTACGTGAATTATGTTGGATTTGTGTATTCTGACACATAATATGCTAGACCAGCTAGGGCTGTTATTGTGTTATTTGATGTATTTTGTAGGGTTTCTTATAACAAAAGTGTAACAGAGAGACAATATATATACCATTCTACTCAGTGACTATCTGTTATAGGCTGTGATATACTATTACTATTTGTAACAGTATTAGTCTCTAGTCAGTTATGGATAAACTTGCAATAGAAGAGGAATTAGTGCTACTTTTACCAGATGTACAACATACCCTTGATCAAATTAGGGGAAACGAAAGACTATCTCTGAAGACCATGCTAATGGGATAGTTTAATTATTGAATTTGTTGAGTCCTAACTTTACGGAGTCTGTAAAGTGGATAACAACAGCCAGCCAGAATTTACCACCAAAACAAATGAGAGATCCATATATGTTTAAATAACCTCTCATTACTAATAAGCATGTTAGATCAGAGGTGTTGCTATGATCATTAACTGATTAAATCTATGCAAACCTATAGACTCTATAATAAATTAATAATACACGTACTTAATATATTGATACTTTGTCAGGATATGACTGTTGAATTACCAGACTCTATATTTCGACGAGCTAAGGAGCTTGTACCTACTCCACCCACTAACAATATTGTCCAGGAAGCCATCAAATTGGATCAAGAAATAATACAAAACAGTTCCTGGAGCAGGTTCTACTTAGGGACAAAGTCCTACATTTCACTTTAAATAAATCTGCATACCAGTTATTATTTCAACAATATTAATTAATTCTCTTTTAAATTGTTATGTTGATATAACAAGTTGATTTGTGTATGATATCTCAATATAGTAACTTACTTCATAATTATACTTATAATCCTTTAATGATTAAAAGATCATGTCTTTCTTTCAATGATCAAAGGACATATTAACATGTAGTGTAGTCTAAACCAATCTTAAGAAAACCACACACGCTATGTACATGAACATTAAAAAGGTTTGTATTATACATAATGGTTCAGTGGTCTGTATGTATTGTACTATTCATATGTAGCCCATGAGGAAGTTTGTAAAAGATATATTATCATTTTCATTATTACTATGTATTATGTAAACACTAATGATGTCAATGATAAACTAAAATTACAACATAGAACTAGTGCTAAATAGTTAGAGAAGATATTACATTCTCACTGTATATGTTTAAATTTTTCTGAACTATCAGAACAAGTTATATAATAGATAAATACAATTGTAAATAGTTTAAACAAAGTGTCTAGATAGCCAGTAGAGAAATATATCATTAAAGTAAGTTCCATCAATCACTTAATATTTTGTATACTATTTGGTCATGTCAGCTGTCAACTGATATTGTACTGCTTTGATTGTAGAACTGACTGTTATTCAAGTACATGTAATTATGTTGGATTTGTGTATTCTTAGACACATAATATGCTAGACCAGCTAGGGCTGTTATTATGCATTTGCTTATAAATACTAGACCAGGGCTATTTACTGTGTTCCTTGATGTATTTTGTAGGGTTGCTTCTAATGCTAGACCAGGGCTGTTACTGCGTTCCTTGCTGTATTTTGTAGGGTTACTTCTAATGTTAGACCAGGGCTGTTACTGTGTTTCTTGATGTATTTTGTAGGGTTGCTTGTAAATGTTAGAGTAGGGCTGTTATTATGTTTTTTGATGTATTTTGTAGGGTTGCTTAACCAAAATGTCCATGAACAGGTTAAATGCTAAGCTAGGGCTGTTAATCTGTTCCTTGATGTATTTTGTACTGTTACTTGTAACTGCTAGACGAGGGGTGTTACTATGTTCTCTGATGTATCTGTAGAGTTGCTTATAACAAAGATATAACAAGATATGTGTATACCATTCTACTCAGTGACTACATGTCATAGACTGTGAGGCACTACTACTATTTATAGCAGTGACACTACCAACAGTGCCATTTGCTACTCTGGCATTGGAACAGTATGCTGGTAAGTAGTACCAGTCTCTCTTATCCTCACTGTTACTGTCACCTGTGTAACAGATCCTGCTTCATTGACTACTGAGGCAGGTCACCATTAGTAATATTGAATGGATTACTTCCATCTGTACAGTTGTCATCGAGAGACACAGGTAAGTGTGATGTTCACTTCATATTTGTATTTGTCATATTGCACACCGAATACAGTCAAACCACATGGAATAGCTTAGTATTAGCTGTTAGTCCACAGTGTTATGAATGAACAAGAGGAGTTATTGCAGCTCTTACAAAATTCTGTCTGTTAAATGTTTTGCTAAGAAATGCTTTAGTTGATATGATTGAAGTAAAGAGCTAAGCCATTGTTATCATTTGTAGAATCGCTTATCCTATTTGTAACAAAGACTTATCTTATCAGGTTTACAAAAAGTGCACTAAAGTATGGAAGCATTGCAAAGTATTGTTAACAAGCTTTGCTATAATGGCAGTCTAGTGGTAGAAACAAAAGTTTAGTTCTAAAGCCCTAGTTAATGCAAAGATGGCAGGGGTTATCAGACTATATCAGACAAGGTTGCAGTAAAACTGTTGAATTCAAGTATGTGCTACAGTTGTGCATGTTGTTATGTTTCTCTGTTCAGCTAAGGGTATGAATTGGTTGTCTCGAGCAAAGAGAACCAAATTATGCCTTAAAAATCACTACTAGTAATGAGATGTTAGCTCGTGAAAAGACTCCTCAGGCTAATCTGCAATCTTATTATGGTACAAAATCAACTCCTCATACAAACAAGTCTAAAGCAAAATTTATTTATTCTTTTAGCCTTAGTTACCTCAAGGTCTTCAATTTCTTTACTTTTAGGAACTTTGGTAGGTTGTAATAATGATGGACAAGGTATGTCAACCATAATGGTTTTGAATGCTGTGGGATCTTCTGTTGTTGGAGAATTAATGAAGTACGAGAGTCACGTTGAGTTCCTTGAGATACTAGAGGTGACAGATTTGTATGTTACGAGATAAAATCATAAATAGTAAAAATTGTATAATATACCAAATGACTTCCACCATTATTCAGATTGTGACCTAAAGACAAAACAAAGCACTCCACAGAATGCGATTGCCACACTTTCCTTTGCCATGTAAATGACTCTCTCTCATAGTACAAGGAACCTTCTGAGATTTCTATTCATTACTATTATGCAACACTTACAAATTGTGACCTAAAGACAAAACAAAGCACTCCACAGAATGCGATTGCCACACTTTCCTTTAACATGTAAATGACTCTCTCTCATAGTACAAGGAACCTTCTGAGATTTCTATTCATTACTATTATGCAACACTTACAGATTGTGACCTAAAGACAAAACAAAGCACTCCACAGAATGCGATTGCCACACTTTCCTTTGCCATGTAAATGACTCTCTCTCATAGTACAAGGAACCTTCTGAGATTTCTATTCATTACTATTATGCAACACTTACAGATTGTGACCTAAAGACAAAACAAAGCACTCCACAGAATGCGATTGCCACACTTTCCTTTGCCATGTAAATGACTCTCTCTCATAGTACAAGGAACCTTCTGAGATTTCTATTCATTACTATTATGCAACACTTACAGATTGTGACCTAAAGACAAAACAAAGCACTCCACAGAATGCGATTGCCACACTTTCCTTTGCCATGTAAATGACTCTCTCTCATAGTACAAGGAACCTTCTGAGATTTCTATTCATTACTATTAACTGAGATTGGCAAGTTATTACTTTATTCCATTTCCTTTGATGTACTAATTACCTCTCTTCTATTTTATATATTATTCTCTCTTATATAATAGATATTACATTAATTGCTATTGATGAGGCACATTGTGTATCACAGTGGGGACATGACTTTCGGGATTCTTATAGGAGACTTGGAAGTCTGAATTTTGTTTCAAATGTAATTTAAACAAGTTTATTTGGTATTATATAATGTTATTGTCTGTAGGTATTGTTACTATAAAGAATCTTGTAAGATTTGCACAAAGAAATGACAATGGATCAACATTTTACCTAAGACAGCTGGATCATAAACATCCTTCTCCTCTTCAGCGATGTCATGGAATGTCTTTTCACCTATGTCCTCCTCTTCCTCCTCTAATTCTTCTTCAACACCATCACAGTCTTGGTTATGTCTACCTTCTCTTCTCTTAACTCACATGTCTCCTGCATGAGTGCATCTTCATCTATAGCAACCTCTATTTTAAACGTTGAATCTGGTACTTCAACATTTGTATCCTGACAAAATTTAATCAGTTGATGTTCATAGAAACACCTCTGATCCAATGATCCAACATTCTTATAAGTAAGCTAATGAAGTTTACTCAATTAAATAACTATTAAGTTGTTTATAACGTACATGGATCTCTCACTTGTTTTGGTGGTAAAGTCTGGCTGGCTGCTATCTGTTTTACAAGGTCAGTAAAATTAGCACACAATCAAGAAGTTCAAATCCTAATTTAAGAAACAAATTCATTTAAAAACTCTGCAGGAATCTGTCTCATCTCTAGTATCTCAAGGCACTCAACTTGAGTCTCGTACTTCATTAATTCTCCCAACAACATATTAGGATCCCACAGCATTAAAACCATAATGGTTGACATACCTTGTCCATCATCATTGCAATCACATCATTATTACAACCTACTAAAACTCTAAAGTAAAGAAACTGAGAAGTAAGTAAAAATGCTAAAAGAATAAATTAATCTTTCAATTTTGGTTTAGACTTCTTTGTATGAGGACTGTTTTGTACTGTAATGAGATTTCACATCTCCTAGAATCTCTTATATGGACTAATGTTCTTGGAATTGCATATTGATCAAAAGATGAGTCACTCTCCTGCTCATTGGACTGCTGTCTTTAAATTTCTTCTCATCTTCATTCATGTTATTTTTTTGTTGGTTATTTGTATGGGCACACAGAAACTAAAACTTTTTTATTTGTATTTTTATTTTCTGTTAGTTATTTGTATGGATGTCTAAATGTTTCCATCCAAACATTGTGGAAAGTGTTCCTTCATAGTCCACAACATTAAGGACTTAAATGTTTATTGTCTCAATAGTTGTAGAAGAAATTCAAAATAGGAAAAATAACATAAATGTTTTTGTTCTGTAACTTTTACACAGTTAGTGAATGTGCATGAATACCATGTATGTTAGGAAAAGTAGAAAATGGTCTTGAGTTGGCTAGAGACTTTACTAGCAATACACATTACAGTATTGTTAACTAGACAGTTGTTGTCTTGTTGTACCATATATTTTACTATAAATGAATCTACATACCAATTATTATTTCAACAATATCATTTCTCTTTCAAATTGTGATGTTAAAATAAGTTTTTTTTGGTGTGATAAACTCTCAATATAGTAACTTACTTTATTGAAATCATTAGTATTGTATATATGTATAATCATAGTTATAATCTTTTAATGATTGAAGGATCACATTTTTAATGATCAAAGGACATATAGTCTAAACCAATCTTAGGAGAACCACACTCACTATGTACATGAACACATTAAACGTTATTTTGTATTATACATAATGGTTCAGTGGTCTGTATGTATTATACTATTCATACCTACCAATGAGGAAGTTTGTAAAAGATATATATATACCGGTATATATATCATTTTCATTATTATTATGTATTATGTAAACACTAATGATGTCAATGATAAACTAAAATTACAATATAGAACTAGTGCTAATAAAATATAGTTATAGAAGAGATGTAATAATGTCATTGTTAATTACATTCTCATTGTATATGTTTAAATATCTCTGAATTAGTAGAACAGGTTATTTAATAGACAAATATAATTTTAAATAGTTTAAATAAATTGTCTGGCAGAGAAATGTATATTATTAAAGTAAGCTCCATCAATTATTTAATATTTTCTATAAAATTCTTACAGAATGGTGATCCAGTCATTTCATTTGATACTTCACATCCACATAGATATGTACCAGGTAAGTGCAAGACCTTGTAAATATTTGTATATTATTATGAAGTACATTTGGTCATATGAGCTGTCAACTGACTAGGATGCATGTACCCACTACAGACAATAGCCACAGCTCTTCTGAATCTGTCTAGTAAGTGATCTTATTGGGTTTGAATATTGATAAACTCTTTATATCATTGTAAAATAACTGATAAAATTTAGCCAATCTTGCTTGATTGTAGCAGAAGGGAAAAATAAACATTGTACTATTTGATTCTAGAACTGACTGTTATTCAAGTACGTGAATTATGTTGGATTTGTATATTCTTAGACACATAGTATGCTAGACCAGCTAGGTCTGTTATTGTGTTGTTTGATGTATTTGTAGGGTTTCTTATGACAAAAATGTAACAGAGAGAGAATATATATACCATCCTACTGTTATTCAAGTACGTGAATTATGTTGGATTTGTGTATTCTTAGACACATAATATGCTAGACCAGCTAGGGCTGTTATTGTGTTGTTTGATGTATTTGTGGGGTTTCTTATAACAAAATTGTAACAGAGAGAGAATATATATACCATCCTACTGTTATTCAAGTACGTGAATTATGTTGGATTTGTGCATTCTTAGACACATAATATGCTAGACCAGCTAGGTCTGTTATTGTGTTGTTTGATGTATTTTATAGGGTTTCTTATGACAAAAATGTAACAGAGAGAGAATATATATACCATCCTACTGTTATTCAAGTACGTGAATTATGTTGGATTTGTGCATTCTTAGACACATAATATGCTAGACCAGCTAAGGCTGTTATTGTGTTATTTGATGTATTTTGTAGGGTTTCTTATAACAAAAATGCACCAGAGAAAGAATATATATAGCATTCTATTCAGTGACTACCTGTTATAGGCTGTGATATACTACTACTATTTGTAGCAGTGACACTATCAATAGTACCATTAACTACTCTGGCATTGGAGACAGTACATTGGTAATGAAGTACCAGTCTCTCTCATGCTCACTGTTACTGTCACCTGTGTAACAGATCCTGCTCCATTGACTACTATATGAGACTCGTCACCATTAGTGATATTGAATGAGCTACTTCCATCTCTACAATTGACATCATAGACACAGGTAAGTGTGAACACTAGATGGTACACATCTCTTGTGGAGATGAACTAGTCTACATCATGATTATCTATCTATATAGAATTGAGATATATATCATCATTTTATTGCCACATGAACTCAGTCATTGAACATTACTATTATAAGCATAGATTCTGTGTGCTCCGCTCCTACCACTATTTTTTGGTTCACTTTATATTTGTACTTGCCACACTTCCCAGTTTAGTTAGTGGAACTCCTTCATATTAAAAAGTCTATATTACACAGAGTTATGAATAAAGGGAAGATTGGAAGAGGATTTAGTACAACACGTACAATATGTACAATATGTTCTTGATCTAATTAGAGGAGATGAAAGACTATCTGATTGGACAGTTTTATCATTGAATTTATTGTGTGCTAATTTCACTGAGTCTGTAAAATGGATAACAGCAGCCACCCAGACTTTACCACCAAAACAAGTGAGAGATACATATATGATATAAACAACAGTTATAGTTATTCAATTGAGTAAACTTCATTAGCTTACTTACAAGAAGAATGTTATATCAAAGGTGTTTCTATGATTATCAATTGATTAAATCTATGCAAGCCTATATAATAAATTAATAATACCTATACTTATATATTAATATTTTATCAGGATACAACTGTTGAAGCTACCAAATAAGATGAAGAAAACAGAGTTCCTGGAGCATAGTCTACTTTGAGACAGTCCTAATCAACCAATTATTCATTATAATGAGGGTTATACTCGACATATTCCTCCTAGTAACCATGTCCTCATTAGTACACCTATAAATATATCAACTCAATGTCTGGAAATGTAATGAAACCAGAATGGGATGAACTTGATCATGTTAAAGATGAAGATCCACTCATGCATGTTGATAATTTGTCAGGAGCCATGTGAGTTAAGAGAAGAGGAGGATCCATATAAGTTATTAACAGAACTTGATCATGTTAAAGATGAAGATCCACTCATGCATGTTGATGATTTGTCAGGAGCCATGTGAGTTAAGAGAAGAGGAGGATCCATATATGTTATTAACAACTTCTAGTTATTTAATTGAATAAACTGCATTAGCTCTCATTACTTATAAGCATGTTGGATCAGAGGTGTTTCTATGGTCATCAACTGATTAAATCTATGCACACTTATATAATAAATTAATAATACCTGTACTTAATATATTAATATTTTTTGTCAGGACATAACACTCAAAGTACCAGACTCTACATTCGAACCAGCTGAGGCCTTCATGGATGAAGTGAGCATATTCCACTTTGAGACAAAGTCCTAATCAACCAAATATGCAGGGTTCCACTCAACAAAGTAGCCATGTTATAGATGAAGATGCACTCATGCATGTTGATTATTTATGTCAGGAGCCATGTGAGTTAAGAGAAGAGGAGGTAGACATAACCAAGACTGTGATGGTGTTAGATGATTAAGAGGCTTTGGTTACATATGATGACAAAGAATTAGAGGAAGAAGAGGAGGACATTGGTGGGAAGACCTTGTATGATATCGCTGAAGAAGAGGAGAAGGATGTTTATGATCCAGCTGTCTTAGGTAAAATGTTGATCCATTGTCATCTCTTCATTTTTTATTGATCTCTTCATTCATTCCCTTGTCTTATCAACCTCTCTCAATCTATCCATCCTTTCTTCTATCTATCCATTTATCCATCCATCCTTCTTTCCTTCTATCCTTCTATTATATTCTGTTCATTAATCTATCAACCCATCTTTTAATTTTTAGGGTGTAATCCACCCAGTCTAGAGCACATTGATAAACTCAAGCAGTCATTTGGTCATTCCAGTTTCAAACCATACGTTTAATAAATAATTATCACACGTAATAATATAGAATTGTCTTAATTATATTTATATTTTATATTATATTTAACAAATATTTTTTAGTTTCTACAAGAAACAGGATAACTGTGCTGTCATGGCAACAGGTACATATGGTAACGTAAAACCATCAATTTCACCTACAGCATCATCATTTACATGTAACTGTTGTCATGGAAACAGATAATGTATATTGAAGAAGAGGCTTTGTTTACTTATGAAGACATATAGAATTATATCGCTGAATGAAATAATTAACACATGTAATTAATAAAAAAATTGTTTTAATTGTATTTATTTATATTTTTATTAGTGAGCAATGGAGAGTTATTCATTCAACACTGTAAACAGCAACAGGTACATGTACAATAGTAATGTAAAACTATCACTTTCACCTATAGCATCACCTTTACATGTAACTGTTGTCATGGAAACAGATATATGTATTTTGGTAATGTAAAACAGTACCAACCATCCTTCTATAACATGATCATTTATATATACCTGTACATGTACATGCACAATGGTAATGCAAAACAGTACCATTATTTTAACTATAACATAGCTGATGACATGACTGTTGTCATGGAAACAGGTACTTGCTTGCATATATAGAAGCTTAACATTCAAATACCTGATGTTCTAAAGTTTGGTGAGTCTTTTATTTTTATTAGTGAGCAATGGAGGATTATTCATTCAATACTCTACAAGAAACAGGATAACTGTGCTGTCATGGCAACAGGTACGTATAGTAACGTAAAACATTACCATCAATTTCACCTACAACATCACCATTTACATGTAACTGTTGTCATGGAAACAGATATATGTATATTGGTAATGTAAAACAATAATTATGATAATTTATATGTACCTGTTGTTATGGCAACAAGTACATGTACACGCACAATAGTAATGCTAAACAGTACCATCTTTTTTTAACAATGGAAATTGAAGATCTTATAACATTACTAATTAGACAACCACCAATATGTTCAGGTAGCCATTTGTTGACTGCTTTTGTCTTAATTCAGCAGTTCAATTACTAGATGTTAGTAGTTTACATCGTATTAAAGATCTATTACCAGAGAATAATAAGTACTGGCAAATCAAAATGACAATAGCAATTATTATGGTAACTACTGACTTTGTCCGACCTGGAAAAGAACTCTCACCTCAATTGTCCTCACCTTCCCTTCTATCATCCTCGTCCTCATCACAAGTAAAGCATTTTAAATCCTAACGAAGGCTGTCTTGTCATACTGACATTACATCATTAATGCTATATGTTAATATATCCTAATTATGGTACCCTTTGTAAAAGGGACATTCTTTAAGGGCACTCACTTATTTGAATAAAGGCATAAAAGAGCTGAGGTTGAGTGAGGGTATAGCTTGCTTCTTAACATCCTCGACTCTTGTACTTGCAATTTAAATATAAATAGCTATTTTTGTTATAATGGTATAGAAGTTGTTGAAACGTAACCCAGGTCTGCTCTATAATGGGTGAGCCACTTTAAAACATGGTAGTTTTAAAGTTGTGTTTATTTTTTCTGGTTGTGCCTTTACGTACAATGTTTATATAAATTATATATTTTAGACTGCTGCATCACAACTTCTATGTACAATGTTTATATAAATAATATATTTTAGACTGCTGCATCACAAATACAAAGAGGGACAAAGCGGTCTCTTCTTCATCTTTGAGGAACATTAAGCCATCTAGCAAAGGAAAATCAAAAGCGAAAAAGTTACAAAAAACCTCAACTTTGTAGCTGACTATTCAAAATTCAAGTATAACTTACAATTTATTTATTGTACTCTAATTTCTGTTATCACAGAATTTATTTATTGTACTCTTAATTTGTTATCACAGAATTTATTTATTATACTCCAATTTCTGTTATCACAATTTATTTATTGTACTCCAATTTCTGTTATCACAGAATTTATTTGTACTCCAATTTCTGTTATCACAGAATTTATTTGTACTCCAATTTCTGTTATGATATTGAGAAATTATTTGCAAACACCATGCTTTAGTCATTATAAAATAAAATTTATATCTAACAGAAAGAAACATTGTAAATGAAGTAACTCTATAAAAGATTAAAAGATAATTCAAACAATGATCATTAATTAAAATTATCAGGTAGGTTTGAAAAAACGTAAAAAATTGGGAATAAACACTTCACTTTTTGGAATAAAATTATTACTGTTTATTATTCATAAAAACGTTATATAATAATTAATATAAGACCGCACCCATTGCGAAATTAAGTGGGCTCGTTTTTCCGGCAGTCATATTTGGATTTGCCACAACTCCCAGTTTAGTTATACGTGCGTACTAAATCGAATCGAACCTGGTAGTACTACACTTTAGTTTAATGGATATGCAAGCGCTAGAAGAAGAGCTATTGCGCCATTTAAATGACGTTCAACATGTCCTTGATATAATAAAAGAAGGTGGAAGAGTATCCTTCTCAGAAGATCTTGTTAAAATGACAATCGAATCATTAAAGTCGGTTCATGCTAATTTTACGGAGTCTGTAAAATGGATAACAACAGCAGATCAGAATTTACCACCAAAACAAGTGAGAGATCCATAATATGTTATAAACAACTTTTAGTTATTTAATTGAATAAACTTTATTAGTTCTCATTACTTATAAGCATGTTGGATCAGAGGTGTTTCTATGATCATCAACTGATTAAATCTATGCACACCTATATAATAAATTAATAATACCTGTACTTAATATATTAATATTTTTTGTCAGGATATACAAGTACCAGACTCGACATTCGAGGCCATCATGAATGAAGTGAGCATATTCCACTTTGAGACAAAGTCCTAATCAACCAAATATTCATGCAGGGTTCCACTCAACAAACTATAGTTATGGATGAAGATCCTCTCACACAGGAGCCATGTGAGTTAAGAGAAGAGGAGGTAGACATAACCAAGAATGTGATGGTGTTAGATGAAGAAGAATTAGAGGAAGAAGAGGAAGGGATTGGTGAAAAGACGCTACATGATATAGCAGAGGAAGAGGAGAAGGATATTTATGATCCAGCTATTTTAGGTAAAATATTGATCCATTGTCATTTCTTTATTTATTCCCTCATTTATCCATCTCTCTCCTTTATCCATCCATCCATCCTTCCCTCTATCCAACCATTTATTCATTCATCTTTCCTTCTATTCATCTATTTATTCATTCATCTTTCTATCGTATTTCTTTCATTCGTCTGTCAACTCATCTTCTTTAATTATTAGGGTGTCCTCCACCAACTCCAGAGCACATTGATAAACTCATGCAGTCATTTGGTCATTCCATTTTCAAACCGTAAGTTTAATAAATAATTAACACACGTAATTAATAAAGAATTGTTTTAATTGTATTTATTTATATTTTTATTAGTGAGCAATGGAGAGTTATTTATTCAATACTGTACAAGAAACAGGATAACTGTGCTGTCATGGCAACAGGTACATGTACAATAGTAATGTAAAACAATACTATCACTTTCACCTATAGCATCAGCTTTACATGTAACTGTTGTCATGGAAACATATACATGTATTTTGGTAATGTAAAACAGTACCAACCATCTTTTACCTACAACATGACCATTTATATATACCTGTTGTCATGGCAACTGGTACATGTACATGCACAATGGTAATGCAAAACAGTACCATCTTTTTTAACTATAACATAGCTAATGACATATAACTGTTGTCATAGTAACAGGTACTTGCATATATAGAAGCTTACCATTCAAAATACCTGATGTTCTAAAGTAGATAATGTTTGGTGAGTCTTTTTTACAGAGCCCTCGTAGATTTCTTCTCATATTGAATGTGTAGATAAGATTGTCCTAGTTGATATTGATTTTTTATATCACCATGAAAATAAGCACTAACTATGAAACAATAATTGCTTACTGGTGTAAATTATATTCACAATCATTAAAATAAATTATTGTCACATAGTAATAATAATTGTGAAGTTTATGATAAAATATTCTACCATCCATTAATAGCCATTTCTCTGTAACTAGACAACTGTTGTTGTCATAGCATATCACTGTAAAACTGTATCTTGGTGCTAACAAATTTTTTAAGCTATGAACAAGTTTAGATAAGATGTCTCTGAAGTTGTAGCATATCTAATATCACATATTATATTTGTTAGCAATAAACCAAATAAAGGAAACTTATATTTCAGGGCTCTACTAAATGGGATATTAGTTTTAATGCAAAATAACAATAATAAACATTGACCAACTTTGTCAGTGTTAAGAGCAATTTTATTATTATTATTGTGAGTCTGATAAGGAAGATAAATAAACCTATTTATTGTTGTTTTGGAAAGGTTGAAGTTGACATATGAGAATTGGGCAATATAGTTGAACCTATTATTTAGACTACAATTAACTGTTACAATTGATATTCATCATCACATAAATGCTATCATCAATAAGACTAGGCTGCTGGGCATCATTGTAACATACATATAGATGTTTAGTGATGTTTATCTTAAGATGAGGACTTGTATAAAAGTGATAATAAAGTGAACATTTTGGTTGTCCATAAATACTGAATACACTTGATACAGCATACTGGGATTGTACCTTTTTCAATATTGTTAGCCTTCCCATTATCAGAGCATACAATATATATATATATATATATATATATATATTATAAATTGCCTCCTACACATTGGATTAATGTCTTGATGAAACCGTTTCTCCCTCAAAATCCCTAGGTAAATATACTATACTTTCATTATATTGTGCTTGAAGAACCTAACTATCTCAATTTGTATGATTAGCAGTGCATTTGTGTAATTCCAATGGTGACACATTAATTTCTATTTCTCCTTAACATTTTCAATATTGAATGCATCTTTGAGGGCCAGTTTTGCCACAAAATTTGTGGATTTGTATATGAGGAACCTTTTTATTACTTACATATCATGTGTTCTCTTTCCAAGGATAAGAATGGTAGACAGGTGAAAAGGAGAAATAAACTTACCCTTAACTATTTAATTGGCATAGTTGATATGACCTCTGTCAGGATGACTAAGAAATATCTTTTCAATTGTATGTCGTTGTAATTCAGAGGCTATATCTTATTTTATCATATCAACTTTAAACTAATGAGAGCTACAATCTATGATTGTTAGGTCTTCTGCATATTGTATCAAACACTGGACAACATTACAGTCACTTTAACCTACTGGAAGGTCATACACATTGAGATCTATAGTTGGAGAGGGAAGCTGCCATCCTTGTATGTTAACTGTTCTAATAAGAAGAGCTACAAAAATAAATTGCACCTCCATTTTTACTGATTTACTTGAGAGGACTATAATAAGTTGATTACGTTTTTAAAGCTTGCCTATATGATTACAGAGATATCTTTTTGAATGGTTGAAAAGTGGTTGTTAGTCTTTGAGTATTAAGACTTTTTGGTATATAATGGAATGAATTACTGTCTGTTGAATGTTAGTTGATGTGATTGCAGTAAATAGCTAAGTCATTCTATGATATTGTTCCCATTTAGAATTGTTAGTATTAAGATTTATCAGGACATAAAATGCAATGAAGTGCTCTAAGTGCAGAACCCTCATTAAATTAAAGAGTAGCTTAAAATTTAACAATGTTACAGCATGTCATAAGTACTTTCTTGAAAAATTTAAACAAAATGGACAACAGACTTTATGTTAAAAAACAAAAGTATTGTTAGGTTTACTATAATGGGAGTCTTGTGGTGAGAACAGACATGACGGCAAGGGTTAATTATTTGTGTATAATGATTATATGTTTATATGTTTGTATCGTTAACATATTACCACATTAACAGTTCAGTTGTGAGTCTTGAATAGTCATTATACAAAGTAAGTAGTGTAGTAACCACATGTAGATCTTTTAAAAGAAATGAATCCCTTCCTCATTTTGACTTTGGATGCAAAATGTTGGGAAAGAAATAAATGCCGGTACATTTAATCAAAAGAAATCCAATATGTTGTTAGCATGGGTTAACACATGCAGGTTCCTTTTTCTGAGCTTATTGCTACACAATATAAATATATAACAATAATCTGTTTTATTTTTCGCATAGGTTTTGGCAAGAGTCTTTGTTACCAATTTCCACCTGTTTTCACAAACAGTCTTGCAATTGTAATATCACCTCTTATATCATTAATGCAGGACCAAGTGTCTCAACTAAAGTAAGTTATTTACCATTAGCTTTAGGTGATATTTATAATCAATTCTGTGGTTGATTTATTACTATGGTTTTCTGTTTAGTAACAAGAACATACCAGCATGTTTTTTGGGATCAGCCCAAAGTCAAAAATCAGCCACGATGAAGAAAGTTATAAGGTATCTACTATACAACACTGTCTACTTCCAATTAATTTCAAATATTTCTAGCTTACAAATTATTGATTTTGGGAATCATATTGTTAACCACCAATGGTCATTAGGAGATATGTGCATGAAATCATATTAATATACATTATCCCTACATAATAGCACATTTTATAGAAAAAGGCTATCAAGTGTTGATTCTAATATGTTTTGATGAATATATTCAATGTTTGTTATTATAAGCAACTATAAAACTTTAAGAAGCAAAAACATTTCCAGATTTACTGTATTATGTTTTCATCTCAGGATTTTCATTACCAATACTAAATCCATATTAGTAGGAATATCTTAATAATCATTACAACTGTTCATGTCATGAAATATGTAGTACTTTAATTGCATTGAAAAAAAAGTAAACAACACTGTTATAATAGGGACCATACTTTAGAAAAATCACTTACATTTATTAATTTAGTGGTGAGATTCGGGTTCTTTATCTGACTCCAGAGTATGTTGATCACAGTGGAGACTTTCTCTTTTCACTACATCAGAAAATTGGCAAGTTATTACCTTTAATCTATCTCCTTTGATGTACTAATTACCTCTCTTCTATTTTATATATTATTCTCTCTTATATAATAGATATTACTTTAATTGCTATTGATGAGGCACATTGTGTATCACAGTGGGGACATGACTTTCGGGATTCTTATAGGAGACTTGGAAGTCTTAGAGATTTGGTTCCAAATGTAAATTAACAAACTGTATTTGGTATTATGTTAATATTATTGTCTGTAGGTACCATTACTAGCATTGACTGCTACTGCCACACCAACTGTTAGAAAGGATATATGTAGTTCACTTGGACTTAGGAATCCTTTAATGACATGTACTAGCTTTGATCGGTATGTCTCCTACACATATTGTACTTGTAATCTTTTATATTTCTTCTCATTTGTTAGTCCCAATCTATACTTAGAAATTAACCAGAAATCTAACATTGCGTCTGATGATTTTAAGAGACTACTAGTATCAACTAAGGACTCTACTGGCAGGTTATACATGATTTTCTATAGATATGAATTTATATTTTAACATAAAAAGTAAATCATTTTTTTTTTGTAAAGGACTGTGTATAGTTTTGAAGGCTCTACTATTGTCTATTGTCGTACAAAAGCTCAAACAGAAGAAATTACTAGAACATTGCAAAGTAAATTGTAAAACTTTCATATCTACATGTGACCAATACAGACAAAAAATCATGAAATTTAAAAAAAACTTTTTGCATGATAACACCTCTTTTGTCAGACTTGGGGTCACATATCCATATTAATGTATGTCTGTTTGATTACTATGTTGATATTACGTCATTCATTCTTAAAGATCTAGGGGTCAAGTGTGACACTTATCATGCTGGTTTAAACAACACTAAAAGGACCCAAATTCATCATCAATTTCTGAAAGACGAATTACAGGTGATAGTTTTTAGCCTTCCTTCTCAATTTATAAGACACATCACCTCATTTTGTTTTATTTAGTGTGTAGTTGCTACAATAGCCTTTGGAATGGGAATAGATAAACCTGATGTAAGGACTGTCATTCACTATTCAGGTATTATATGTCTTCATACAGCATTAGTGATGCTTTCTGCTTGTTTCCCTTTTAGCTCCTCAGGACATTGAATGTTACTATCAAGAGATAGGCCGAGCTGGCAGAGATGGGTAAGGAGCTATATTACTGTACACATATCCCTACTCTGTTTGTTTTGATTGTTCATTAGTTCTCCTAGTAAATGTTACACATTCTACACTAGTCAAGACTTCAAATTACATAGGTCAGTTCCATGTGACAACGTGATGTTTTTGTTTCATATACAACTGTGCATGTGGTAGGAATGTATGATACTATCTATTTTGACTGTAGGTTCTTTCTTAAAGATATTCATGATTCAGTATTTCGAGAACACAAGGACAACATGTTAAAAAAATTAATTACTTTTTTAAGCTCTTCTGAATGTAGAAGAAAGTAAATACACACAAGAGAAAAATTCATTGAGCTTTTCTTATGTAGAATGCTCCTTAAGCATTTCAATCAAAATTTGTCATCAGACATAGGAGGAGATGATCAATGTTGTGATAACTGCAGAAGAAAGTTAGTTTATGTCATGAAAGTTGTAATGTACACACACGCACACACATGTATACTCATATTATATTAGAATTAGGAGAGATGTTGTGGACAGTACAAACAATAACACAGCCTACTCCAATGAGGGAAAATTGTTGTTAGAAGTTGTTGATGTAAGACCATTCTCTTATATAGATCTGTTATATGTGTACATATTTAAAGGAAACTAGTGGAAGATATGGAATTACTATTCCAATTCTGATTCTCAGAGGCTCAGTAAGTAGAAAGCTATAGAATGTTGCATAATACTGTCATGAATAGAAATCTCAGAAGGTACCTTGTATTATGAGAGAAAGTCATCTGTATGGCAAAGGAAAGTGAGGCAATCGCATTGTGTGGAGTGCTTAGAGTTTGTTTTGTCTTTAGGTCACAATCTGAAAAATGGTGGAAGTCATTTGGTATATTATACAATTATTCTTTTTCTATTTATGATTTTGTCTCTTGTAACATAGCAAGTGTTATGATCTCTGATGGATATCTTAAAGAAAAAAGTAGTGGACAAGGTTTTCGAAAAACTGTTGAACTCTCAGGTATGTGCTACAACTTGTGTATATTGTGTAATGTTTCTCTGTTCAGCTAAGGGTAAGAATTGGTTGTCTCATGCAAAGAGAGAACCAAATCATGCATTAAAAATCACTCCTAGTAATGAGATGTTAGCTCATGAAAAGACTGCTCCGGCTAAGTAAGTGTTTTAAACTTACAGTTGAGATGTTTATGCCACAACTCGATATTATGTCATGCTGTATCAATAACTAGTAACCACCATAGGTCTCCATGTGTTTTCTAATCTCCATATATAACATATAATGTACTGTCATAAATGTCTTTAGAGCAATTGATTGCAGTTTCAAACAAAATTGTCATAAATTCTAATTGTATGTATTTTGGTTTTCAATTTCACTAGATCAGTAATACCTTCAAGTGCAAATCCTAATTCTATGGCCACTGGCTCATTTAATTTGGTAATTCTATTGTTTTTAAGAAGAAAGATTCGTTTAGAACAATGTAGGAATCTGTGTCATCTTTAGCGTCTCAAGGCACTCTACCTACCTCTCATACTTCATTAATTCTCCCAACAACAGAAGATTCCACAGCATTCAAAACTATTATGGTGGAAATACCTTATCCGTCATCATTACAACCTACCAAAGCTCCTAAAAGTCAAGAAACTGAAGACCTTGAAGTAAGTAAAGGCTAAAAGAATAAATTAATCTTTTAATTTTGGTTTAGACTTCTTTGTATGAGGAATTGGTTTTGTATCGTAATGAGATTGCAGACGAGATTGATATACCTCCTTTCTTAGTGGCCTCTAATAAACTATTAGGTAATTTGTCTCTTAGTAGACCCAGCTGTCCTGAGAAACTTAGAGAAGTGGAAGGTGTCTCAGATCAGTGGATACCTAAATTTGGTTTTAAAATGCTTGAAAAAATACAAGAGTTTCTCAGGAAAAACCCTGGTCTCAATTTTGATGATTTTCCTGAAGAAACTGATGGTCCTAATGCTAAGACAATGAAGGTAACTTATATTTTGTCTTTAATTTTATTATGGTCAATGATTTAATTTATATGAAGGTCCCTGTTAAAACTCGAAACCAAGTTGTAAGCCCTCTAACAGATGCCGTTGCACGCGACTATATGTCTTATGCTCGTGAAGGCCGATCTGTGGTTAGAAAAATATTATTAGTAAAATTGTTGTAAACTTTTTATAGGAGTCAATAGCTGCCCATCGTAAAATACAACCTAATACAGTGTATTGTTATATAGCTGAAGCACTTGAAGCTGGATACTTTGTTAACTACAGAGAATGTGAGTATCCTATACAATGTACAATGTATATTGATACTTATACTTTTACAGTGGGAGTAACAATGGAAATTGAAGATCTTATAACATCAACAATTAGACAACCACCAATATGTTCAGGTAGCCATCCATTGATTGCTTTTTTATTTAGCTGTTTTTTCTTCCATATCTCCTTTGTACACTTACTAGATATTACTAATCTGCGTCGTATTAAAAATCTATTACCAGAGAATATTGAGTACTGGCAAATCAAAATGACAATAGCAATTATTATGATAACTACTGGCTTTGTCCGACCTGGAAAAAAACTCTCATCTCAATTGTCTTTACCTTCCCTCCCATCATCATCCTCATCATCATCCTCATCCTCATCCTCATCCTCATCACAGGTAAAGCATTTTAAATCCTAACAAAGGCTGTCTGTCATACTGACATTACATCATTAATGCTAATTGTTAATATATCATCCTCATCCTCTCATTCTCATCCTCATCCCAGGTAAAGTATTTTAAATATTAACAATGACTGTGATTACACCTTTAATGCTATTTGTTAATATACCCTAATTATGGTACCCTTGTAAAAAGGACATTCCTTAAGGGCACTTGTTTAGTTCCAAATGTTTGAGTAAAGGTATAAAACAGGTTGACTAAGGATATAACTTGCTTCTTAATATCCTCGACTCTTGCCCTTGCAGTTCAAGTATAAATAACTATATTTGATTATAATGATATAGAAGTTATTGAAAAGTAACCCAGGTCTGCTCTAAAATGGGTAAGATACTTTAAAACATAGTAGTGGTTTTAAAATTTTGTTTAGTCTTTCTGATTGTACTTTGTATTGCTTATTTATGTACAATGTTTATACGAGTTATGTATTTTAGACTGCTACATCACAAACACAAAGAGGGACAAAACGATCTCTTCCTTCATCTTTAAAGGACAGTAAGCCATCTAAGAAAGGAAAATCAAAACCAAAGAAGTTATGGTAAAACTAAAATTTGTAGCCGGACTACTTACTATTCATACAAGATATAAAGTCGATCGATCTAAGATATAAAATCGGACTACTTACTATCCATATAAGATATAAAATCGATCGATATAAGATATAAAATCAAAGCAATAAAGTTATGGTAAAACTCAAATTTGTAGCCGGACTCCATATAAGATATAAAATTCAAATCAATTAAACTGCTGTTATAATTATTGGCAAACAATATACTTTAATTATAATTATTTGCAAACAATATACTTTAATTATAATTATTTGCAAACAATATACTTTAATTATAATTATTTGCAAACAATATACATTAATTATAATTATTGGCAAACAATATACTTTAATTATAATTATTTGCAAACAATATACATTAATTATAATTATTGGCAAACAATATACTTTAATTATAATTATTTGCAAACAATATACTTTAGTTATAATTATTTGCAAACAATATACTTTAATTATAATTATTTGCAAACAATATACTTTAATTATAATTATTTGCAAACGTTATATTTTTATTTTAAGTCATTATAAAATTTTTATGTTTCATTAGTTGGACTATTGATAATGTTAAACTTCACATATAACAGAAAGAAAGTTGCAACTGAAATAACTGCAAAAAATATAAAAGATAAATCAAACATTAATTAAAATGATCGGGTAGGTTTTGGCATTGTTTTCAACAAGTTTGGAAAAGTTACAAGTATAATGGTTTCTTTCTGAAGGTGTAAAAATTGGGAGTAAACACTTCCCTTTGTGTTACATAATGTTTTAGTAAAATCTGTTGATATATATATATACATCGATCGATCGAAAAACTCTCATCTCAAATGTCTTTACCTTCCCTCCCATCCTCATCCTCATCCTCATCCTCATCCTCATCACAGGTAAAACATTTTAAATCCTAACAAAGGCTGTCTGTCATACTGACATTACACCTTTAATGCTATTTGTTAATAAATCATCCTCATTCT
>OY848923.1:2284037-2501908 GCA_963693285.1 Xestospongia muta
AAACTAATTGGACAATAATATTGGAACCAGTGAGGTTTGAAGACAGGGGAGTATATATATGTAAATCTGAATTTAATGTAACTGGTGTTAATGGAACTAATGATCCAGCAACAGCCACGTATGATGGACAGTTTGTTGAAGAGGACTATGAACTGATTGTTGACTGTGAGTTACACAATAATAATTGCACTATTGTATAAAGTATATGTTATTATTTTATAGTCCCTCCTGTGATACCAACTATCTCTCAAAGTCATCAGAATGTACTCTTTGCTGGTACACAATTTTTTCTCAGATGTGTGATTACATTGAATAATCTTGTGACAATATCTGTTATTGTGAGAAATCAATGGACAAGAAATGGCATATCTGTTCCTAGTGGTCTTTCAAATGATTTTACTATCACAGAAGGTCTCATACAAAATGGTTCTCTTCAATATGAAGCTATTCTTCACTTCATTCCATTGGATAATACTGATGATAGTGGAGAGTATTCCTGTAATTTTAATATACTATCTAATATCAGTGACTATGAGTATGTAAGGAACACATCAGCTAATACTAGCACTACAATAACTGTACAAGGTACATTATATATTTAATTTCATTTACTCTGTATATTATCTAATGTAATTATAAAGTGAACTTAATCATACTATAAGTGCTTATTTTTGTCTTTATTTTCTAATAGCAATCTCATCTCCAATAATGAACATTATGACAACTGGTATAACCAGACCTGGTGAAGAATATAACATTACTTGTACTGTTGAAGTCATTGACAGACTTATAGTGACACCAACTATTCTATGGATAAAAGATAGTGTTAATACATCATTATTATCTGATGATCTAAACACTATCAGTGTACCATCAGTAGTTAGTAATATCTCAGATACAATGTACTCTCTGTCACTGTTCTTTTCTTCATTAAATACCTCTGATGCTGGACAATATACATGTCAAGCTACCATCACAGTTAATAAGATTAATATCACAGTAACTAACACTAGTGTATTAGACCTACCATTACAAAGTAAGTAAAAAATGTAGAAATCATAATTGGTATGAAACTGTGTAGTTAGGTATTTCTCAGTGGCAGCTAAAAAAATTACTCTTTCTTTTTCTTCTTACAGTTCCCACTCCTAATTTAGAGATTAGTCTATCAAGACAAAATGACTATTTAGCTGGTAGTGAACTGACTATTACATGTGTTATTACAATAGATCCTCGTGTCAATACTCTCTTTATCATTAACACTGTATGGACAATGTTAGATGAGGTCAGCTGTTGTATTGGAATGCAACTAACAGATCCTGAGATCCTCAAAGATGGCTCTGGCAGCAGACAGTCAAGAATATCACTTATTGACCCTATAGAAACTGACCTCAATACTTATCGTTCTCAAGTTAAATTCAGTACCCTCAGTAGCTCAATGGACTCTGGAAGTTATACTTGTACTGTTAATGTGATACCCATGGCTGGTTACAATTATGTCAATGCAGTCAGTACTACTAATATTACTACTAACTTTACTGTTGAAGGTATGTGTTCACTACTTGTACAATACAGTATTAATAAAGTTTATTTGTGACTTCAATTAGAAGAAATGTAATGTAACATTATTTAATTTTCTTATAGACCCAGTTATTGGAAGCTTTACTATAATGCCAGACTCATTTTTGGTTCTGGAAGCATCTTGTCCTGACACATACCCTTATAATAACTTTACACTAGTATGTACTGCTAGTAAACCAGCTCTAGTAATACCAGCTCTTAAAGTGATGTGGTTACATAATGGTACTGAACGTCAAGGGGTAATTACCACTAAATATGACCACACTTTTGTAACAAATACTCTGAGTTTCCCAACAAGTTTTGCTAATAATTCTGGTACTTACACCTGCATAGCTAAACTATCTATTCCAGAGTCTCCTGACATCAGTTTAACAGAAAACAGTACGGCCACATTGAGACGTAAGTGAAATTATATTGATGTTATATTATCCTTCATTTATAATAGATACAGCTCAAAGAAATCCTTATCCTGCCATTGGCATATCAATAACTGTTGGACAGACTAACTGTACTATCTACTTTACTATTTCATCCATTGCCTATACTCATGAGATATATCGTATCAACTATATTGGTCTGGAATTACAGAATACTTTAACTACTAGTTCTAGTCTACTGGGTACTGACAACATTACTGCTGTTAACTTGATGTATCAGATAATATTAACTGGTCTAGAGGAAGCTAACACTTATAACTTCACTGTTGTATCTACTAACTGTATTGGTAATACTAGTAGTGAAACAATGAACTTTACTACTTTACCAGCAAGTAAGTTAATAACTTTCTTTAGTTTGATTTTAATTCTTTAAATTTAGTAGCTAGTGCTCCGCCCAGAAATTTAATCAACACAACCTTTCTTCCACATAGTGTTACATTAGACTGGGATCCTCCGGTTAGAGTAGATCAAAATGGAAAGATAGTAGGATATAACTTGACTTGTATACAAACCAATGGACCACAAGTCTCTGGACTGACAGTCACTCAGAGTTCTCCAGAGACAATGTTTACTATTCCAGTATTAGTACCATTTACTAAGTACACTTGTAAACTGTCATCTATTAATGTTGTGGGTGAAGGACCAGCTACACAATTCACATTTAGAACAGCTCAAGATAGTAAGTTCACATTACAATATCAATTTTTATTCTCTGTATAGGACCTGATGATGCTCCTCAAGATTTTATTTCCATTCCAGCCAAGACTGATGTAGCATTTAACTGGAGACCTCCAGCTATTCCTAATGGCATTATCATACAATATAGATTTGTCTTTGAAATCAATTTGGGAACTAACACTTTTAGAACCACAACTCAATTGATAGATGTGACTCCTAACCAAAACACAGTATCTACAACTGTTGATGGATTATCACCCTATCAGAATTACACAGCTACTGTTTCAGCTACTACAGTAGTTGGATATGGACCTAGTGGTACTACTGAAGGAAGAACAGATCCTGATAGTAAGTTGCTAATTTGAATGTGTTGTTATTCTTCTTAATAACAGGTTCATCTGAACCAGTTGTTATTGTTATACCAGTTATTATTAGTAATATCTTTGTTGCTAACACTATACCAGTAGTTAATGACACTGCTGTTAACCTTACTTGGTCTCCACCAATCACACCTAATGGATATATTAGTAGTTATAATATTGATGTTACTGGTGGAGTTATCATGTCATTAATAGTTACTACTGATCCTCAAGTACATACTTACATTCGAATAATTGGAGGACTACGTAAGTTCAATGTATTACTAACTAGTAAATGTATTGTCTCCACAGGTCCAGGTGTCCCTTACTATATATCAATTGGAGCAGTCAATGAACTAGGAGAAGGACACATTACATCAGTTACTGTCTTCACTAAAACTGGAAGTGTGTACAATTATAATTTAATGTCATTCTATTTAACTACTTTTGCTATAGCTCCCAATATTAGTCCTAATGACATTACAACACGAAGGTCTTCTGATGGTACCTCCATTGTTATTGCATGGAGGAAAGTTTCATTGGAAGAAGCTCATGGTTTCTTTGAGTATGTTATAGCATTAGATGCTGTCAATAGTAGACGTAAACAATCAAGTGATATAACTGTACATGTTCCATTTAATAAGACATCTATCAATGTAACTGGTCTAAATCCTCAATTGACATACACACTTACTATGAGAATAGCAGTACAAAATGAAAGTGGAGAGGTTATAGAAGGACCTACAAGTATACTAATAAGGATTGAGGCACCATGTGAGTACTGTCTTATACAATCCTATGTGATTATTTTATAATATCCTTCATGTTTACATATTTTTAGTATCTACTAATGAGAGTTCTAGTACTGGTTTAATAATTAGTCTAGCAGTGACAACAACTATTATATTTATTATTATTGTTGTTGTACTAGTACTGGTTGTCATAGTTTTGGTTAAAAGGAAGTCAAAGAAGTATAATTTAAAATCAGGGTAATTCATCAAAGTAATCATTATTACATCATGTTTACTATCTACCATTATACAGAGACAAAACAGATGATATTGCAATCAAACAAAGTTATAATATAGTAAATGCACCTACAACATTGTAAGTTAACAACAGTACATATATAGTAATAATACAGTCTGTTATATTGCTAACATAGAGCTGAGGAAGCATTGTATGAGAATCTTCCTGATGATCTGCCAGCTCCTCCAGATTATGATATACCAGTTGTTACTACTGATACACAAGTCTATGATTTACCAGTAGTTACTACTGATATATCAGTAAATGCCAACCCAGCTTATGCTACAACAAGTTTTGGAGAAGCTCAGCAACCAGACTCTTCTCACACATATGTTAATGTTGTGTATGATAGTGATTATATGTAGTAGGAAGTTTATTTAAGATTTTGATAATTCTTTATTTTTAAAAAAGTTTTGTCTACAATTGTTTTGTTTGTAACGATTTTATTGATTATTTTTATTAATATATAGTTAATGCTGATTTTTTTAGATTTAAATCATGGATTATTTGTTATGTCAACAAATAAATAATTAAATATGACTGTATGTGTCCTTTAATATATCTAGTGGACGATGGCACTGATTTGTAATTCAACTAAAACAGAGAAGTAGGGAAAGACTGAGATATAAATACCCTCTAGCACATAAATTTTGATTGTTGCATTTGATGGTATTTTCCATTGTTTGTCACAACTCAGTGTGAATATTTTTAATGTGTTACTTCTAAACAATGGTTGACCTGCATCACAAGCTGTTTAAAATGATGTCATTTGACGTCATATAATCCTTTGCCTTCTTGATGTCTACACAAGCTTTAAAACTGTAATTGGTAAGTTAATAACGTATTCATGTAATTATAGATCTTAAAAATTAAAATGTATAATTCTTTATTAATGCTAATAGTGAATAGAGATATTTTTTCTTCTGCTAGTTGGGGCTATAATGGTAAGTAGAAAATATGATAGTAAAAATAGATTAACTAATGTTCTATTGTGTATCACTGCACACCTATCATCATGATTGTGGTTAGTACTGAAGCTCAGATATTGGCATTATGTTAGCAATTATATAGATGAGACTTTTCATAACATTGTGATTTAAGATCAGAAGAGCCAAACGAAAAACAAAAGTTCATAGTTCATACTATCATAATCAGTTAATAAATATGAGATACAATAAGCAGGGAATTGACAAAATAGGTACAGAGTAGTCTATAAATCAAGTTATTGCTATTTATATGTGGTTGTATACTAAGTAAAGCATATTTACACAACTGGATAATTGTTTTATTAAATCAAGTTATTATATTATCCTTATATTTCTAAGTAGATTATCTGTCATAACTAGTTGCTTCAAATACATAAGAACAAACTTAGTTTATCATTCAATGTATACTAAATACAACAAATCAATAAGTGTATATTGTTTAATAATTAAAACCATAATTATGAAGATGTGGACAATCAAAATATTTGTAGCTAACTAGTAGTCACATATCAGTAAACTCAGATTGGTAAAGTACACCATAACATAGTAACTGCATATTGTCTACATGGGTTTGTACAAAGTTAATCACTCTAATATATATAGTAGTAAGTATACTTGCACTCAGAGGGAATGCCTACAGATGAAAAACTGTCTGCGTAATATCTATTGTACATCTATCTACCTGTTACACAGAAAATACAAATAAGAACAAATAGTTGAATATGAAGAAACATAATAAGAACAAACAAAACTTATTATATATTCATTGATAGTAACATTCATTTATGATGTTGGTAGTAAAGAATGTTGTGCGTGCTATTATTAAATTACCTCAATAATAAATGTGAGTAACCTCTATATCATTGTTGTTGATACCACTATTGTTAATTTGGAGAAGGTGTGGTTAATTCCTCAGTGAGTTCTAGAGATAGCAGTGTGTCTATATCTTACAATCTGTTGATGACATCACATAGTGGACAGTATCAATGTCTAGTAAATATAAGTCAGATTGATAACAAATACAAATCTTCTAATATTGAACTGTTCACTATCAACACAATTAGTGAGTATATATAATCCAAGATTATACTCATCATAGATTAATCAAATCTGTCTATGATGTTCTTAGATTATGTAAATTATACATGTTTTATATCAGACCAATTTGCTCTAGTTCTACGACAAATTGTTGCTGTCTTTACTTGTCCTGTTGATCCAAATTCACTAATAGAGGCAACATACCTTGATATAGTATGTACTGTTAACATCAGTGATGCTGTTAATACTGGAGTTAGTGTTAATGTTGAGTGGTCTGATAATGGTGGTTCTCCTCTTACTAATAACAGTGACTATAGTATTAGTTCATTGACTATGTTAGGATCACACATGTACACAAGTTCATTACATATTAAAAGTTTGAGTTTGACTAGAGACAATGGTGCTATGTACTCTTGTACTGTGAGTGTTCTACCATCTCCTGTATCTTCTTATATTACTGGTAATGAGAATAACAACAGTTTTATACTAAATGTGGCAGGTATAATACTTAATTGTACATACACTAATAGTATTATTATTATTTGAATTCATAGATTTCACTTCTAATCATATGATAGTTGATGTTTTATATTCCACCACACCCACTGCTGGAGACCAGTTCACTGACATGTAATATCAGTATACCTGAGAGACTAGTACATGATCTTACTAGACTTGCAGTAATATGGAGTTATGATCTAGCTAGACTACAAAGAGTTGATGTAATTAACAGTGACACTACAATAGGAAATGTGATTAAGATTGGTATTGAGTAATCTGACACTACATCCAGTGAAGACATCTAAATCAATTAAGTAATAAACACCGTAAGATATAACTTGACTTGTATACAAAGATCTCAAGTATCTGGACTAACAGCTACTCAATGTTCTACAGAGACGATGTTCACTATCCCAGTATTAGTACCATTTACTGAGTACACTCGTAGACTGTCATCTAATTAATGTTAAATGTCAAGGACCAACTACACAATATACATTTAAAACAGGTCAAGATAGTAAGTTGCTTTTGTATTTGTAATTTCTATATCTCAATTTAATAGGACTGATGATGCTCCTCAAGACTTTTATCTAATAATTGTGTTATGAATTGTATGAAGGGTGTGGTGTGATATGTTAAGAGATAATACCACATTGTCCTTTTTTGAAAAGAAAAAAATTAAGTGTCAAATAGATCCTCTAAACGTTTAAACATTTTTACAACTAAGATGTTGTGTATCATCAGTCAGGGAATGATTTAGAAATAAAAACATCATCAGGAATATAAAGCAGATTAATAGTAGTAATTTTACAAACATAGTTTAGATATACATTTGATCATTAGGAAGAGTCTAGGTGGAGAGGTTGCACATGATGGCCTTTTTTCATTATTTGTCACAACTCGGTGGGTTATTTTCTATGTTATAATGATTATCATTCAGTTACTTAACCTTTGTAATTATAATAATATTAAAGATGTCATTATGACGTCATTGTAAATCTTTGTCCTCTTGATGTCTACACAAGCTTTAAAATGTAAGTGGCAATTTAATACATAGTTTAATATTGCTGTTACTAGAAAATAGAGCTATATTTTCTTTTGCTAGTTGTGACCATTATTGTGTAAGTAAGAGAGTAATGGTAAATCAGGCACGCGATAGCAGTGCCTATGTAAGGATGGCCCAGATAGATGGCTTATTAAAATGTATTGGCAACAAACACAGGATATCTCACCCAAAATGCCTCAAAATATCTCAATAGTTGTCAGTTTTCCTTGCTATGATAATGCCAATACTGTGATTTATAGTTACCCTGTGGTATATCACTATCATGACTAGCAATATAATTATAGTTTGTATTGAAAGCTCAGAGATTGATAATGCTTAAAAATTGTTAAAGATGGGACTTTTAAAGGTAACTATTGTAAATTAATTAAGATATATTCTTATCAGAGAGGCCAAAGAAAAAGACAAATGTTCAGAATTCATAACTAGCTATATAATATACAGGCAATGGAACAAATAATTTACTGTACTGTCCATACTACAGAGTAGGCTATGGATTACCTTATGCCTATGTATTAAGAAAATACAATTATTTATCAAATCAAGTTACTACATTATTCTTTCATTTCTAAGTAGAATGCCTGTCACAACTAGCTGTTACCAGTACATCAGAAATATGACCAAATTCATTCATTGGTATTAACATTCATATACACTTAAAATGATGCTCCATTCATAGTTACAAACGTTTCATCAGTGCAATGTACACTCAATATTAAGTTAACTGTATAAAGCCAAAACTAGTGTAGTATACTAAGTATAGTAATTGTTGTGGTGTGTTGTTAATTATTGAAAACATGTAGATATGGATAATATTTCAACAAAATTTTTGTGGCTAACTAGTAGTCACATATCAATAAGCTAAACTTTATAGAGTATAGCATCATGTAGTGACCGCATATTTGTCTAATAGTACAAATAGTCTTGTACTTAGAAGGAATGTTAAAAATATCTTGGTAATACAGTATAATGCCTATTGTAACTTGCTGGTGCACATCAAGGAAAATATTGATTTAAAAAACAAATATAATTATCATTCAATGATATTAATTTTATATATAATGTTGATGTTAAAGTTGTGTACGTTTTATATTGTATAGATAATTTGTAAATTTGTACACAACCTTAACATGACACATTATATCATACTGTATCAATTTACTAAAAGTGTAACTACCATTAAATGTATAAGGCCTTGAATAATGACCATTAATCTAACCACATGACAAAATGTGACCATCTTAATACTATTAGCAATAATTGGTACTAGAATTGTATGCATGAGTATGATATTATGATATTGTCTATTAATTTTTTTCAATTAGTTTTCAATATTTACAATGACTATATTTCTAGTAATGTATTACTTATCTAATGATTACTGTTGGTATTAGACTACTATTAATAATGATCATTGTTAATCGCTGGTTAAGGACTAGTGAAGTTATTATTGTATTCAGAATCATCTATCTGTTATGTAAGAAGGAGGTACGTTACCTATATATGAACCACATACTAATTGTTACACTACTGCTTGAAATTGATAAAAAGAGTTTCAATATTTAATTTTTAGTCTCAGCTTGCAACTGTATCCATATGGTCACTGACAATACATTGAAAGCATTATAATAATCACAACAATAGATATCTTAACATGGATATATGGTTACTGGTCTCTTTTAGTGTATTTTAGATACTTAAAATAACATTCATTCTACATACAGTGTAAATGTATTGATTAATGATATATTTAATATAATAACAGTATTGGAGTTCATATTTGATAAACAACATTGCTATTAATGACATCATCATTTTTAATATTCTTTTAAATATAACTTTTTTAAAGTCATAATACTTTTCTTGTGTGAGGTAGTTCTACCTACTTACTTGTGGTTTAATATTTAAATGAAAATGACAAAATTGTATGTTATCTTTACAACCATTCATTTTTATTCTCTTAAAACCTGACAGCAACTCTTGTGATAGTAATTTTTAATACTTTGTTAAATGAAATATATAACATACAACTCTCTATTATTAGTACACAACCCCATTGCTGTCATAAGTCAGTGGACATTGTTAGTCTTACATCTCAGTCAAGTTGTAATTCCTTCTAAGTAATGGCTGTCTTTCATGTTTTCTTTTAAATTGTGTACGCAGACATTTGCACTATAGGTGGTTTATTTAAGAAAAGAAGTCCTTATGATGTCATATGTGTATGTTAACATTGTGCATTAATAACATAAATAATATAGATAATTTATACACAACTTAAACATATTATACTATTACAAAATCAGTAAAATATAAAATTTGAGGCAATGAACTGTGACCTTTAATCTGACTATATGACATAATGTGACCATTACATATAAATAATGTGAGTAATGTTGTTATAGCATTTTCTCTATAGTAGCAATTTTATAGCACTAGAGTAATGGAGTAAAACAACACACAAGTAATACACTTTACCACACTATAGTGTCACAATGATACAACAACAGTTAACCGGACTATTGATGTTCATGATTATAATACTAGGAGAGGCTGCATTAGATACTCTACCTCCTCCACCTACTACTGGTACAGTATATACAATATTATACTATATGTTTATATTATAGTATTATATAGGTGTGAGACTTTATCTAAGTTATGAGAATAGAGTAATACCTAACTACTTTATGGTGAGAGGTAGTCAGTTCTATGATATTGATCAAAATGGTGATGGTCAAAATGATGGTATATGGTGTCAGAGTGCTCTTAATGAGAGTATGATAGGTGTCTGGTACTTACCTAATGGATCACCAGTACCTACACAAAGTGGTGCTAGTCCATTAGAATCATATAATACTAATGTCACTGGTCAAGTGGGTCTACTTAGACGTGGTGGGATAGGTTCATTTCAAGGACTATACTCTTGTATTATTCCTAATGAAGAGGGAGTAAATCAGACACTATATGTAGGTGCATATACAGTTAGTACATTTGATAACAGTGGTGAGTTGTATACATTTGTAATGCATAGATATTTGAAGCCAATTATTAATAGCCATGAGTTAGAAGATTGCTTTTTTGTAGACAGTTAGCCACATAGCATATGTAATAGTTGTAATTGTCAAAATTACAATGTATGTATACTTGTAAGTTTTGCATTACAAAATACTTGACCTGATTTGCAATAAGGGACCACTTTTTAAACACTAGCATGTAAGCAATTTTGGTTTAAGATGTTTACTAAATTTTGCATTCAAGTTATTGATTGTTTTTAAACTAAGATATAATTTAATAAACAATTTAATAAAATGTATGGTTATGTATATAGTAACTTCATGTTTTTAAGATGTTTTTAACAAAAATGGTTCCTTTTCATAAATGATGTCACATTTATTGTTAAATTTTAAAAAATGCTTTTATATTAACATAAAGAAAAAGTAGTTATTACCTTATTTACCTTTTAGCTAGTCCTATAGTGGATCATAACAAAGCTCTAACATTTACTCTACTGTCTACAAGAGATGCTAATCCTCCAGTGTTCACTCTCTACTTTAATGTCACAAACACACCTCCTACAACAGTGACATGTTCTGTTAATGGCAATATATTTAATATTACTGAGGAAGATTTAAATCGTGTACCTGAAATATCTACTGATCCTATTACAGTAGCAGTGATTGCAACTATAAAGAAAAGAGAAGCTGGTGAATATACTTGTGTTATAAGAACAGATTCATCAATAAAATCATTTCCTACTGCTACTACTCCTGGTATAAATATTAGTGGTAAGATATTAATTTATGTTATATATAATGTTGTCATTACAATCTCTAGTAACTGATACACCTACTAATCTGACATATATCAGAACTGGTCTAACATCAGCTCTACTTACCTGGTCACCTCCCATTAATAATACTCCAGTAGTAATAGGTTATGAAGTGTTCCTTGATATATCTAATGGTACAAGAGTTAGTATTGAAACAAATACTACAGAACTAAATATAACTTCACTACAACCTGATGTCAATTACACTGCATTGGTTGTAGCCTATGGAGGAGACCTATCTAGTGAACATATTAATACTGCAATATCTCAAGGTAACCTCACTTGTTATTTTCACTCACATTGAAGTTTATATATTAATTTTTTAAAACAGTTGTATCTGCTGAGGTAACAGGTCCCATTGCTCCATTGTCATATAGTTCCAACTTTACAATAACATGTACAGCCTCTTTATCTGTTGAACTTAATGAACTAGTGGTACAAGTGGTATGGACTGATCCATATTTACAAGTTATTAATATGACTACTGGGGACATATCAGTTGGTAATGCATTGAATACTGACATATTTATGAATACTAATACATACTCACTGAATTTGAACTTCACTAATCTTCAAGCTTCTCAAGTTGGAAGATATACATGTCATTCAACATTTATTGAACAGAAAAGTGAGCCATTTATACTACAAAGACAATTTATTGTGTCTGTACAAGGTTAGTATGCAGTCTGAGATCTTATAAGTTTTTTTTAATATTTCATATTATAGTTCCAAATCCAGATGTTAGTGTACAAATTACTCCTAATTCTGAACTAAATAATCATATATTTGAGAGTGGTATAGTTTCTCTGGGATGTCTTGTTAACATAACACCACTGGATGTAGACACTAATGTCAATATTACATGGTTTGGACCAAATGGAGTAGTAGTTCATGATATTGTCCGATATAATATTGATACTGGTCAGCTAAATAGTACAGTGTATGGTAGTAGTTTAAATATCACTGATCTATCATTAACTGGAGACAATGGAACACAGTATTACTGTAGAGCTCAAGTTGGAGCGAATGATAGTTTTATCTTCTCTTCATTTGTAATTCCTTCAGAAACAACTTCACAAAATGTTACTGTTATAGTTGAAGGTATGCCTTAATTATTACAGTGGATGATGTCTTCATATGCATCTTTTGTATCTTGTAGTTGTACCTTCACCCTCAGTGGAAATAGTCCCTATTGGCCTACCTATTTTTGGCAGGACATTTACTTTAACCTGTAATGCTGCTGTACCAGATAATGTAGTAGGATTAGCTACTATTATTAGTCTCACATGGCTCTATAATGGTAATGAAACTCTAGGTGATAATGTGACACAGACATACAATGGAAGTAATTCTGCCAGTTTAGCATTTTCCAAAGTCAGTCAGACTCAAGAAGGATTATATACTTGTGCGGCTATTCTCAGTATACCTGGTACACCTCTAAAGAGAAATGCTACTGTTGACTATGTCTTTCATACACATAGTAAGATTAGATATTGTCAAATTTTATAGCATTTCTTTCTTATGTACACAGGTGACCCAGTTATCAGTATTACTACATCTGGATCTAATATTGCTGGTAATATGTATAACTTGTTATGTTCTGTGAGTGTGGTATTTGGTATACCAAATATCACTTGGTTTGACAGTAAGAGAATGAGAGTAATAAATGACTCTGGAATCACTCTGACTTTCACTATGATATCAAACACTCTCTATGTTTCTGAACTTCAATTTAACCTATTGAATTATTCATATGCTGGTGAGTACACATGTGAAGCTAATCTTACTGTTGTGCGCTCTGAATTTACTTTTGATGGATTTAACAGTGATGAGACAATTGTTTATGTCAAAAGTCAGTTTAATATATAACATGATTTAATTTACTGACTATTGTCCAACACAGTACCTACTCCTATAGTCTCTATAACTCCTGGTAGTTTACTTATGTTCACACGTGCTACTCAACAATATTTGTTTTGTAATGTCAATCTCAGTGATCCTATTCCTCCTACACCAAATGTTACAATTAACTTGGAGAAGAATGGACAACCAGTAGATCTGTCTAATTCTAGGATTAACAGGACCTTGACAAGCAATAACAATGTCTATTCTACAATACTCACATTCACTCCTGTAGACAGTGATGATGCTGGTAATTATACTTGTACTGGAAGTGTTAGTCCTATAGGATCTGGATTTAACTTTGAAGTGGAAACTTTTATTATTGGTAGCAATAGTTTTGCACTAACTGAACTGATAGTACAAGGTCAGTCTATTGGTTTGCTGTTGTACTAATTTAGTACTTTCATTAATGTAGCTATACCAGCTCCAATAATCAATGTCACTACTGTTGGCACGGGTGCTATAGGAGAAAGCTATTCTGTAGTGTGTTCAATAGATATGGATAATAATAATCTTTATAACATTGTTGTCAATATAACTGCAGTCAAGATTGGAGAAGCTTCGGTTAATTTTTCAGTAATCTTTAGAGATAACAGTGTATCTATATCCTACACTCCACTGATGACATCACATAGTGGACAGTATCAATGTATAGTTAATATTAATCAGATTGATATCAGTTACCAAGTCTCTTATATTGAAACTTTCACTATCAATACAACTAGTAAGTTCATTATTTGTTAATGTTACATTATATAGTATCACAACATGTGAATAATTTGTTAATTGTCTTCACCTTTAGTTCCACAACCAGTTGTTACTGTCTCTATTGATCATGTTGATCCAAATTCACTAATAGAGGTAACATGTCTTGATATAGTATGTACTGTTAACATCAGTGATGCTGTTAATACTGGAGTTAGTGTTAATGTTGAGTGGTCTCATAATGGTGGTTCTCCTCTTACTAATAACAGTGACTATACTATTAGTTCAGTGACTATGTTAGGATCACACATGTACACTAGTACATTACGTATTGAAAGTTTGAGTAATACCAGAGACAATGGTGCTATTTACTCTTGTACAGTGAGTGTTCTACCATCTCCTGTATCTTCTTATATTACTGGTAATGAGAATAACATCAGTCTTACGCTAAATGTGGCAGGTATATATAATACTTATTGTATATATAGTAACAGTATTATTGTTATTAATAAATTTATAGATTTCACTGCTGATCATGTGATTGTTGCCATCTTTTTTCCAATGACACCCACTGCTGGAGACCAGTTCACTATGACATGTAATATCAGTATACCTGAGAGACTAGTACATGACCTTACTAGACTTGCAGTAATATGGAGTTATGATCTAGCTAGAGAACAAAGAGTTGATGTCATTAACAGTGATACTACAATAGGAAATGTGACTAAGTTTGGTAATCTTATCTTGAGTACTCTAACACTACATCCAGTGAAGACATCTGATGGTAGAAGGTATTATTGTTCAGTGATATTTAATGATTTAGGAGTTAGTGATCATGTATTCAGAGATCTTAACGTTCAAAGTAAGTTATTTATTATTAAATTAGTAGAATTATTTTTTCCATAGTTCTTCAAATTAAGTGAATCAAGTAAACTAATATTAACTAAAATAGAAAAGTATATCAAATTTCTAAACTAATACTAACTAAAATTGCTTCACCAGCTCCTTACTAAAACTAAATTTAAATAAAATAAAAATCAAATTGAAAAACCAAACTAATACTAACTAATATTACTTTTTCAGCTACATACTAAAGCTAAACTAATCTAAAATGTATTTTATAAGCCTTCACTAATACTAAACTAAACTAAAATTCTTTTCCAAAAATACTTCAAATACTTTTTTTAATAATAATTATTCTGACAAAAATCATCAGTATAATCCTTAACCTTTTTTCATCTCTAGTTCCACAACCAGTTGTTACTGTCTCTATTGATCATGTTGATCCAAGTTCACTAATAGAGGCAACATATCTTGATATAGTATGTAATGTTAACATCAGTGATGCTGTTGATACTGGAATTAGTGTTAATGTTGAGTGGTCTCGTAATGGTGGTTTTCCTCTTACTAATAACAGTGACTATACTATTAGTTCATTGATTATGTTAGGATCACACATGTACACTAGTACATTACGTATTGAAAGTTTGAGTTTGACTAGAGACAATGGTGTTATGTATTTTTGTACTGTGAGTGTTCTACCATCTCCTGTATTTTCTTATATTACTTGTAATGAGAATAACAACAGTGTTACACTAAATGTGGCAGGTATAATACTTAATTATACATATAGTAATAGTATTATTGTTATTATTTGAATTTGTAGATTTTACTGCTGATCATGTTATTGTTGATATTCTATTTCCAACCACACCAACTGCTGGAGACCAGTTTACTATGACATGTAATATCAGTATACCTGAGAGACTAGTACATGATCTTACTAGACTTGTAGTAATATGGAGTTATGATCTAGCTAGAGTACAAAGAGTTAAAGTAATAAACAGTGATACTACAATAGGAAATGTGACTAAGATTGGTAATCTTATCTTAAGTAATCTAACATTACATCCAGTGAAGACTTCTGATGGTAGAAGATATTATTGTTCAGTGATATTTGAAGATTTAGGAGTTAATGATCACATGTTCAGAGGTCTTAATGTTCAAAGTAAGTTACTTACTATTAAATTAGTAGAATTATGTTTTTCCATAGTTTCTCCTCCCAGTATAGCTATCACACATAGTCTTCCTACTGTTCCTATTTATGAGAGTACTAACTTCAACTTGACCTGTACCGGTACATTACCCAATGTAGTGGACACAACAGTGTCAGCTACTGTCGTCTGGTTTGATCCTCAAGGCAATACTATATCTGTTGAATCACGACGTATGATCACTAATGTTAATAGTAATGGATACAATGAGTTTGAGAGTACACTAGTGTTTTTACCAATTGATAATGGAGATCATAATAGTAACTTTAATGACACTGGAAGATATACCTGTCAGATAAATATCAGTTCAACAGATTCTTTAATTATTAGTGGAATAAACAGTACTACTGTCACAATAACTGTTCAAAGTAAGTATACTTGTTTACATAATGTTAGTTTTTTTCTTCACTAGCTTTACCTGATATGCAGTTAACTATATCTACTGTGGGATCTATTGAAGTAGATCAAAACCTCAATATCACTTGTACTGTGAAAGTAGTAGAGAGATTAGTTGTTACACCATCAATTGAGATAATGAAAATGAACACTACAGACACATATTTATTACAAGAAATAAACATTCCTTTTGCTATTACCACTGATGATACTGGGTCTGAAACTAATTGGACAATAATATTGGAACCAGTGAGGTTTGAAGACAGAGGAGTATATATATGTAAATCTGAGTTCAATGTGACCGGTGTTAATGGAACTAATGATCCAACAACAGCTACGTATGATGGACAGTTTGTTGAAGAGGACTATGAACTGATTGTTGACTGTAAGTTACACAATAATAATTGCACTATTGTATAAAGTATATGTTATTATTTTGTAGTCCCGCCTATAACTCCAAGTATTTCTCAAAGTCAGCAGGGTGTACTCTATGCTGGTACAGAATTCTCTCTCAGATGTGTGATGACATTGATTGATCTTGTGACAATACCTGTTATTGTGAGAAATCAGTGGACAAGAAATTTTTTTGTTCCTAGTGGTCTTTCAAATGATACTACTATCACAGAATCTCTCATGCAAATTAATTCTCTTCAATATGAAGCTACACTTTACTTCAATCCATTAGATAATACTGATGACAGTGGAGAGTATTTCTGTAATTATTATATACTATCTAATATCAGTGACTACGAGTATGTAAGGAACACATCAGTCAATACTAGCACTACTATTACTGTACAAGGTACATTGTATTTAATTCCATTTACACTGTATATTTTTTATTGCAATCATAAAATGGACTTAATAATATGATTAACATTTTCCATATCTTTTTCTTATAGCAATCCCATCTCCAATAATGAACATTATGACAATTGGTATAGCCAGACCTGGTGAAGAATATAACATTACTTGTACTGTTGAAGTCATTGACAGACTTATAGTGACACCAACTATTGTATGGATCAAAGATAGTGTTAATACATCATTAGTAACTGATGATCTAAACACTTTCAGTGTACCATCAGTACTTAACATTATCTCAGATACAATGCACTCTCTGTCACTGTTCTTCTCTTCATTAAATACCTCTGATGCTGGACAATATACATGTCAAGCTACCATCACAGTAATTGAGATTAATGTCACAGTAACTAACACTAGTGTATTAGACCTACCATTACAAAGTAAGTAAAAAATGTAGAAATTATAACTGATATGAAACTGTGTAGTTAGATATTTCTCAGTGGCAGCTAGTAAACTTACTCTTTCTTTTTCTTCTTACAGTTCCCACTCCTAATTTAGATATTAGTTTATCAAGACAAAATGACTATTTAGCTGGTAGTGAACTCACTATTACATGTGATATTACAATAGATCCTCACGTCAATACTCTCTTTATTGTTAACACTGTATGGACAATGTTAGATGAGGTCAGCTGTTGTATTGGAATGCAACTAACAGATCCTGAGATCCTCAAAGATGGCTCTGGTAGCAGACAGTCAAGAATATCACTTATTGACCCTATAGAAACTGACCTCAATACTTATCGTTCTCAAGTTCAATTCAGTACCCTCAGTAGCTCAATGGACTCTGGAAGTTATACTTGTACTGTTAATGTGATACCTATGGCTGGTTACAATTATGTCAATGCAGCCAGTACTACTAATATTACTACTAACTTTACTGTTGAAGGTATATGCTCACTACTTGTACAATACAGTATTAATAAAGTTTATTTGTGACTTCAATTAGAATAAATGTAATGTAACATTGTTTGATTTTCTTATAGACCCAGATATTGGAAGCTTTACTATAATGCCAGACTCATTTTTGGTTCTGGAAACATCTTGTCCTGACTCATACCCTTATGATAACTTTACACTAGTATGTACTGCTAGTAAAGCAGCTCTAGTGATACCAGCTCTTAAAGTGGTGTGGTTACATAATGGTACTGAACGTCAAGGGGTAATTACCACTAAATATGACCACACTTATGTAATGAATACTCTGAGTTTCCCAACAAGTTTTGCTAACGATTCTGGTACTTATACCTGCATAGCTAAACTAACCATTCCAGAGTCTCCTGACATCAGTTTAACAGAGAACAGTACAGCCACATTGAGACGTAAGTGAAATTATATTAATGTTATATTATCCTTCATTTATAATAGATACAACTCAAAGAAATCCTTATCCTGCCATTGGCATATCAAAATATGTTGGACAGACTAACTGTACTATCTACTTTACTATTCTATCCATTGCCTATACACCTGAGATATATCATATCAACTATATTGGTCTGGAATTACAGAATACTTTAACTACTAGTTCTAGTCTAGTAGGTACTAACAACATTACTGCTGTTAACTTGATGTATCAGATCATATTAACTGATCTAGAGGAAGCTAACACTTATAACTTCACTGTTGTATCTACTAACTGTATTGGTAATACTAGTAGTGAAACAATGAACTTTACTACTTTACCAGCAAGTAAGTTAATAACTTCCTTTAGTTTGATTTTAATTCTTTAAATTTAATAGCTAGTGCTCCTCCCAGAAATTTAATCAACACAACCTTTCTTCCACGTAGTGTTACACTAGACTGGGATCCACCAGTTAGAGTAGATCAAAATGGAAAAATAGTAGGATATAACTTGACTTGTATACAAAACAATGGACCACAAATCTCTGGACTGAAAGCCACTCAAAGTTCTCCAGAGACAACGTTTACTATTCCAGTATTAGTACCATTTACTAAGTACACTTGTAAACTGTCATCTATTAATGTTGTGGGTGAAGGACCAGCTACACAATATACATTTGAAACAGCTCAAGATAGTAAGTTCACATTACAATATCGATTTTTATTCTCTGTATAGGACCTGATGATGCTCCTCAAGATTTTATTTCCACTCCAGCCAAGACTGATGTGACATTTAACTGGAGTCATCCAGCTACACCTAATGGCATTATTACACAATATAGATTTGTCTTTGAAGTCAACTTAGATGGTAACACGTTTAGAACCACAACTCAATTAATAGATGTGACTCCTAACCAAAACACAATGTCTACAACTGTTGGAGGATTGTCACCCTATCAAAATTACACAGCTACTGTTTCAGCTACTACAGTAGTTGGATATGGACCTAGTGGTACTACTGAAGGAAGAACAGATCCTGATAGTAAGTTGCTAATTTTAATGTGGTGTTATGCTTCTTAATAACAGGTTCATCTAAACCAGTTGTTATTGTTATACCAGTTATTATTAGTAATATCTTTGTTGCTAACACTATACCAGTAGTTAATGACACTGCTGTTAACCTTACTTGGTCTCTACCAATCACACCTAATGGTTATATTAGTAGTTATAATATTGATATCACTGGTGGAGTTATCATGTCATTAACAGTTACTTCTGATCCTCAACTACATACTTACATTCAAATAATTGGAGGATTACGTAAGTCCAATGCATCACTAACTAGTAAATATATTGTCTCCACAGGTCCAGGTGTCCCTTACTATATATCAATTGGAGCAGTCAATGAAGTAGGAGAAGGTAACATTACATCAGTTACTGTCTTTACTAAAACTGAAAGTGTGTACAATTATAATTTAATGTCATTCTATTTAACTACTTTTGCCATAGCTCCCAATATTAGTCCTAATGACATTACAACACAAAGGTCTTCTGATGGTACCTCTATTGTTATTGCATGGAGGAAAGTATCACTAGAAGAAGCTCATGGTTTCTTTGAGTATATTATAGTATTAGATGCTGTCACTAGTAGACGTAGACAATCAAGTGACATAACTGTACATGTTCCATTTAATAAGACATCTATCAATGTAACTGGTCTAAATCCTCAATTAACATACACACTTACTATGAGAATAGCAGTACAAAATGAAAGTGGAGAGGTTATAGAAGGACCTACAAGTATACCAATAAGGATTGAGGCACCATGTGAGTACTATCCTATACAATCCTATGTAACTATTCTATAATATCCTTTATGTTTACCTATTTTTAGCATCAACATCATCTACTAATGAGAGTTCTAGTACTGGTTTTATAATTGGTCTAGCAGTGACAACAGCTATTATATTTATTATTATTATTGTAGTAGTACTGGTTGTCATAGTTTTGGTTAAAAGGAAGTCAAAGAAATATAATTTAAAATCAGGGTAATTCATCAAACTAGTCATTATGACATTGTGTTTACTATCTACCATTATACAGAGAAAAAACAGATGATATTGCAATGACTATCAGCCCAATTTATAATGTAGTAAATACATCTACAACATTGTAAGTTGACAACAGTACATATATAGTAATAATACAGTCTGTTATATACAAACATAGAGCTGAGGAAGCATTGTATGAGAGTCTTCCTGATGATCTGCCAGCTCCTCCAGATTATGATATACCAGTTGTTACTACTACTGATACGCAAGTCTATGATCTACCAGTAGTTACTACTGATATATCAGTGAATACCAACCCAGCTTATGCTACAACAAGTTTTGGAGAGGCTCAGCAACCAGACTCTTCTCACACATATGTTAATGTTGTGTATGATAGTGATTATATGTAGTAGGAAGTTTATTAAAGATTTTTATAATTCTTTATTTTTAAAAAAAGGTTTTGTCTACAATTGTTTTGTTTGTAACGATGTTTTTGATTATTTTTATTAATATATAGTTAATGCTGATTTTTTAGATTCAATTCATGTTTATACTTTTGTCAGCCTATACTTGATTATTTGTTATGTCAACAAATAAATAAATAAATATGACTGTATGTGTCCTTTAATATATATAGTAGTGGATGATGACACGTATTTGTAATTTAATTAAACAGAGAAGCATGGAAAGACTGAGATATAAATATGCTCTAGCAAATAAATTTTGATTCTTGCATTTGATGGTATTATCCATTGTTTGTCACAACTCAGTGTGGATTTTTTTACTTCTAAGCAATGGTTGCCCTGCACCTCAGCTGTTTAAAATGATGTCATATGACGTCATATGACGTCATATAATTCTTTACCTTCTTGATGTCTACACAAGCTTTAAAACTGTAACTGGTAAGTTAATAATGTCTTATGTAATTATAGATCTTAATAATTAAAATATTTAACTTTTATTAATGCTACTAGTAAATAGAGGTATATTTTCTTCTACTAGTTGTGGCTATTAATGGTAAGCAGACAATATGATAGTAAAAATAGATTAACTAATGTTCTATTGTGTATTACTGCACACCTATCATCATGATTATAGTTTGTTTGTATTGAAGCTCAGATATTAGTATTATGTTAGCGATTTTATAGATGAGACTTTTCAAGATATTGTGATTTAAGATCAGAGGAATCAGATGAAAAACAAATGTACATAGTCCATACTAGCTATCATAATCAGTTAACAAATGTGAGATACAATAGACAGACAACTGACTAAATAGTTTGTTATATTAGCCTTATACAGAGTAGTCTATAAATCAACTTATGACTATGGATATGTGGTGTATATTAAGTAAAGCATATTCACACAACTGAATGATTGTTTTATTAAATCAAGTTATTATATTATCCTTATATTTCTAAGTAGATTGTCTGTCATAACTAGTTGTTTCAAGTACATAAGAACAAACATAGTTTATCTTTCAATGATATTAGCATTTGTATACATTTAATTGATTGTGGTATTTGAACCTAATCTTGGTTACCAACTTACCATAGTTTAATTAATGCAATGAACAACCCAATATTATATTATTTATATCAATCCAAAAGTAGTGTATACTGTAATAAATCGATAAGTGTGTATTGTTCATTAATGAAAACCCTGTGAAGATATGGACAATCAAAGCATTTGTAGCTAACTAGTGGTCATGTATCAGTGACCTAAGCTTTGTAAAGTACAGCATAACATAGTAACTGCATATTTGTCTACATGGGTTTGTACAACGTTAATCACTCTAATATATATAGTAGTAAGTATATTTGCACTCAGAGGGAATCCCTACAAATGAAAAAAATGTCTGCTTAATACTTATTGTATATCTAGCTAGCTGTTACACAGAAAATACAAATAAGAACAAATAGATAATATCAAGAAATATAATAAGAACAAACAAAACTTATTATATATTCATTGATAGTAGCATTCATTTATGATGTTGGTAGTAAAGAATGTTGTATATGATATTACTAAAATATCTAAATAATTTTATAGTAAAGTTTGAGGCAATAAACTGTGACCACTCCTCTGACTAGATAACATAATGTGACCAATGCATATAAAAAGTGTGAGCAGTGTTTATAACATTTTCTTATAATATAACTAATTATTATAATAACAGTACTTGAGTAATGTAGAAAAAAACAATAATAACATAATAATAATAATTATTATTATTAATGTACAAATGTTAACACACTATAGTCACAATGATACAACAACAGTTAACTGGACTAATGATATTCATGATTATAACACTAAATGAGGCTGAAGTTGGTTCTCTACCTCCTAGACCTACTACTGGTACAGTATATACAATATTATACTATATGTTTATATTATAGTATTATATAGGTGTGAGACTTTATCTAAGTTATGAGAATAGAGTAATACCTAACTACTTTATGGTGAGAGGTGGTCAGTTCTATGATGTGGATCAAAATGGTGATGGTCAAAATGATGGTATATGGTGTCAGAGTGCTCTTAATGAGAGTATGATAGGTGTCTGGTACTTACCTAATGGATCATCAGTAACTACACAAAGTGGTGCTACTCCATTACAATCATATAATACTAATATCACTGGTCAAGTGGGTCTACTTAGACGTGGTGGGCTAGCTTCATTTCAAGGACTGTACTCTTGTATTATTCCTAATGAAGAGGGAGTAAATCAGACACTATATGTAGCTGTAAATACTGATTTTGGGTTCTATAACAACAGTAAGTTATGTTATAACTTCTTTGTGAAACACATCACCCTTTTCATTAATGAAATCATATAGTGGTCATACTTACCTATAATTTACACTGACTTAACCTATGTACTTGTAAATCATCTTTTAAAAATAATTGTCTTATAGTTGGTCCTATAGTGTATCACAACAAATCTCTAACATTTGCTCTACTTTCTACAAGAGATGCTAATCCTCCAGTGTTTACTCTCTACTTTGATGTCACAAACACACCTCCTACAACAGTGACATGTTCTGTTAATAACAATACATTCAATATTACTGAGAAAGATTTAAATCGTGTACCTGAAATAACTGTTGATCCTATTAGAATTGGGGTGACTGTCACTATAAAGAGGAGAGAAGCTGGTGAATATACTTGTACTATAAGAACAGATATATCAGTATCACCTGCTCCATTTCAAACTACTGCTACTACTCCTAGTATAAGTATCAGTGGTAAGATAGTTTTATTATGTTATAATTTTGTCATTACAATTTTTAGTAACTAACACACCTTCTAACGTGACATATATCAAAACTGGTCTAACTTCAGTTCTACTTATTTGGTCACCTCCCCCTAGTAACCATTCAGCAGTAATAGGTTATGAGGTGTTTCTTGATATATCTAATGGTACTAGAGTTAGTACAGAGACAAATACTACAGAGCTAAATATAACCTCACTTCAACTAAATGAAAATTACTATATTACATTTGTTGTAGCCTATGGAGGAGATTTACCTAGTGATCATAGTAATGCTATTGTTATACATCAAGGTAAATAATGTCATTATTAATACACTATTATCATTGTCATCATTGTAGTGCTACCATTGATTACCATCACTTCTACTGGTACTGGTGTTGTAGGAGAGAGCTATTCTGTAACGTGTTCAGTAGATGTGAGTAACTTCTATATCATCATTGTTGAGACCACTATAGTAAAAATTGGAGAAGGTGTGATTAACTCTTCAGAAAGCTCTGGAGATAACAGTGTATCTATATCCTACACTCCACTGATGACATCACATAGTGGACAGTATCAATGTATAGTAAACATCAGTCAGACTGATATCAGTTACCAAGTCTCTTATGTTAAAAAGTTCACAATCAATACTACTAGTAAGTTGTAATATGAATATAATCTTTGCATGATATTAGAATTACCAGATTATCAATATAATCCTTAATTGTCTTCACCTCTAGTTCTACAACCAGTTGTTACTGTTTCTACTTATCCAGTTGATCCAAGTTCACTAATAGAGGCAACATATCTTGATATAATATGTACTGTTAACATCAGTGATGCTGTTAATACTGGAGTTAGTGTAGATGTTGAGTGGTCTCATAATGGTGGTTCTCCTCTTACTAATAACAGTGACTATACTATTAGTTCATTGACTATGTTAGGATCACACATGTACACTAGTACATTACATATTGAAAGTTTGAGTAATACTAGAGACAATGGTGCTATGTACTCTTGTACTGTGAGTGTTCTACCATCTCCTGTTTCTTCTTATATTACTGGTAATAAGAATAACAACAGTCTTATGTTGAATGTGGCAGGTAGCACTTAACTACACAAGTACTATTATTATTATTATTATTTGAATTTGTAGATTTCACTGCTGATCATGTGATACTTGATGTTTTATTTCCAACCACACCCACTGCTGGAGACCAGTTCACTATGACATGTAATATCAGTATACCTGAGAGACTAGTACATGATGTTACTAGACTTGTAGTAATATGGAGTTATGATCTAGCTAGACTACAAATAGTTGAAGTAATTAACAGTGATACTACAATAGGAAATGTGACTAAGATTGGTAATCTTATATTGAGTAATCTAACACTTAATCCAGTGAAGACATCTGATGGTAGAAGTTATTATTGTTCAGTGATATTTAACGATTTAGGAGTTACTGATCATATTTTGAGATATCTTATAGTTAAAAGTAAGTTATTTGCGTTAAAAAATCATTTTTCTTTCCTCAGTCCCTCCACCCAGTATGGTTATCACATATAGTCCCTCTACTGGTCCTATCTATGAGAGTACTAATTTTAACATGACCTGTACTGGTACATTATCCAGTGTAGTGGATACAATAGTGTCAGCTACTGTAGTCTGGTTTGATCCTCAAGGCAATAGTGTACCTATTGAATCACGACGTATGATCACTAATGTTACTAGTAATGGAAATAATGAGTTTGAGAGTACACTAATGTTTCTACCAATTAATAATGGATATCATGATAGTAACTTTAATGACACTGGAACATATACCTGTCAGATGACTGTTAATTCAAATGATCCATTAATTATTAGTGGAATGAACAGTATTACTGACACAATATCTGTTCAGAGTAAGTAATGATTGTTTCTTATATTGTACTGCTTTGATCAGCTATACTTCCACATTGCTTTAAATTAACATTATTTATCAAATTTAGTATTCACTGCTCCTCCAAGAAATTTCATCAACACAACCTTCCTTGCACGTAGTGTTACATTAGACTGGGACCCTCCAGATCAAGTAGTAAAGACAATAGGATATAACTTGACTTGCGTGCAAAGCAATGGATCTCAAGTCTATGGACTAACAGATACTCAGAGTTCTCCAAAAACAATGTTCACTATTCCAGTATTAGTACCATTTACTGAGTACACTTGTAAACTGTCATCTATTAATGTTGTGGGTGAAGGACCAGCAACACACTATACATTTAAAACAACTCAAGATAGTAAGTTGATTTTGTATTTGTAATTTCTATATCTCAATTTAATAGGACCTGATGACGCTCCTCAAGACTTCACATCCATTCCAACTAAGACTGATATTATATTTAACTGGAGACGTCCAATTACTCCTAATGGCATTATCACCCAATATAAATTAGCAATTGTAGTTCTTTTAGATAGAGGCACTACTAAAATTATCAATGTTACTCCTAACCAACAAACAGTGTCTATAACCATTGATGGATTCTCACCCTATCAGAATTACACAGCTACTGTTTCAGCTACTACAGTAGTTGGATATGGACCTAGTGCTACTACTAAAGGAAGAACTAATCCTGACAGTAAGTATGTATCATTTACTATCCCCTTTTTACATACATTTCTTTAGTATCATCTGAACCAGTTCTTATTGTTATACCAGTTATTATTAGTAATATCTTTGTTGCTAACACTATACCAGTAGTTAATGACACTGCTGTTAACCTTACTTGGTCTCCACCAATCAGACCTAATGGATATATTAGTAGTTATAACATTGATATCACTGGTGGAGTTATCATGTCATTAATAGTTACTGCTGATTCTCAAGTACATACTTACATTAAAATAATTGGAGGATTACGTAAGCCCAACATATTACCAACTAGTAAATGTATTGTCTCCACAGGTCCAGGTGTCCCTTACTATATATCAATTGGAGCAGTCAATGAACTAGGAGAAGGTAACATTACATCAGTTACTGTCTTCACTAAAACTGAAAGTGTGTACAATTATAATTTAATGTCATTCTTTTTAACTACTTTTGCTATAGCTCTTGATATTAGTCCTAATGACATTACAACACGAAGATCTTCTGATGGTACCTCTATTGTTATTGCATGGAAGAAAGTGTCACTAGAAGAAGCTCATGGTTTCTTTGAGTATATTATAGTATTAGATGCTATCAATAGTAGACGTAGACAATCAAGTGATATAACTGTACATGTTCCATTTAATAAGACATCTATCAATGTAACTGGTCTAAATCCTCAATTAACATACACACTTACTATGAGAATAGCAGTACAAAATGAAAGTGGAGAAGTTATAGAAGGACCTACAAATATACCAATAAGGATTGAGGCACCATGTGAGTTCTATCTTCTCAAGATATTTTGTACTTAACCTTTTTTAGTATCAACATCATATACTAAGGGGGGCTCTTGTACTGGTTTAATTATTGGTCTAGCAATAACAACATCAATTACACTAATTGTTATAATAATAAATGTATTGGTTGTTATCATTTTTGTTAAAAGGAAGTCAAAGCAGTATAACTTCAAGTCTAGGTAACTTACCAAACTATACACATATACACATCATGATTGTTACAATATATCATATCCATTATACAGAGACAAAACAGATGGTATTGCAATGACTGTCACACCAAGTTATAATGTAGTAAATACATCTGCAACATTGTAAGTTTACAACAGTATATATATAGTAATAATATAGTTTATTGTATTATTAACATAGAACTGAGGAAGCATTGTATGAAAGTCTTCCTGATGAACAGCCAACTCCTTCAAACAATGATCTACCGGTAGTTACTACTGATATATCAGTGAATACCAACTCAGCTAATATTACTACAAATATTTAGCAAACAGACACTTCTCACACATAATTATGTAAATGTTGGTTGCTGAAAGTAACTAAATACAATTTTTTTTATTTTAAAATTTTTTAAATGACTTCATTTGCTGTGTTTGGTTTGTAGCATTTTGTAGCAGTACATAATCATTTTAAACACATTGTTTTATGTAAGTTTTTTCATTATTTGTACATGTTTCTACTTGCTTTTTATTACCTTATATAACATATATACCTGTGTATTAAGTCAAAGATTAGAATTGATGAATATGACATTTAAAAAGAGTAATGTAGCAATCCTTTCTTTGACTATATACAAGAAATTATTTCAACTGTACCTATATAGCTATTATCAAACAGAGCTACAATGTCTCTATAGTACACTTACTGTATATAATACCTATATACTGATATATATATGTGAGACTAAGGTGATCTATAAACTGTTCCATTCATTAGTAATGGGGGTTTACCGTTTACTAAAATTACCTCAAATATACCAGTCTTATCATAAATCATCTATTTATTTATTAATACATCTATATATTTATTTATCTTTCCACTAATCTATTGATCCATTTATTCATCATACTCTTGATCATAGATGGATAGATGATTAAAATAGAAAATGATTGATACATGATGGGATGTGGATGAATAGATGGATGCATCAGTGAATGGATAGATAATCAATTAACAATTAAAAACGATTTGAGTTTAGAACATCAGAATATGGGACTGTGACTTTATGTGTTACATTTCAAGACAGAATATGCTCTTATATTTAAGATGTGGCCAAGAGATGAAGAAATTAAATTTGGCAATCATAATAATACAAATTAAACGACATCATAACGTGTAATATATTATTTAATAATAACTTTTTCAAGTCATAAGAGCTTATTTGTGTATAGTAGTTCTACCTATATTATCTTGTGGTTTAATAATTAAATGAAAACATCAAAACCACGTGCTGTCTTTACAACTATTTGGTTTATTCTATTAAAACCTGACTGCAGCTAATGTAATATAATTTTCTAATACTTTATTAAATAAAGTATTGACTTGGGCAAATATCAGTGTATTACTACCAGTGTTGTCAGAAATAAAGATCCAGGCTGCAGCTACATAAATGTACAACTCTCTATTTATATGAACCATTGTTATCATAAGTCAATGGACATTGAACTCATGCATTTTAATATATATTTATAGCTAGTCTACTAAAAGGTGTTATAACTTAGTTTGGTTATTTATACTATCAATTCTAGGCAATGGTTGTCTTTTAGCTGCTTTAAATTTTGTGTAGAGCTATATAATAAGAACATACAAGACACTAGTCTGTTACCCCTCCCCTGTCTGTTTCTATTTAAATGTCATTATGACGTCTTATGACGTCATAATAATTCTTAGCCCTTGATGACTGCAGAACTGTAAGTGTTAATTTAACAATTCTTTTTGTAATTATAGAATTTGGAATTTGAAACATAATCCTTTATCAGTGATACTAGTAAATAGAACTACTTTTTCGTTTGCTAGTCGTGGTTATTGATGTTTGACTAGTTAATAGAATAATTGTAATAATAAAAGCCCTATAGTGGTACCACTATCACACTTATTATTATGATCATATTTCAGTCATATTGAAGATCAGAGATTGATAATAGTTTCAATAGTATCATTGTTATAGATATATGACTTTTGAAAATATTTTATATTTGTGTAAGTTAAGGTTTAATTATAATTATTCTTATCAAAGAAATCAAATAGCCAGTCAGATGTTGAGGTTTTATTCTATTAGGTAGATCTGGCAAAGTTTGTACACTTTGAAGGTATTTTGTACACGAGTACAAAATACCTTCTTTTTTTCTTTTTTTTTTTCTTTTTTTTTCTGCAAAGAAAGTGAGCTTTGCCTTGAAACTACTCATGCAAATAGATATTCTAGTAAGCTACCAATATTAAGCAAAAGTCCATTTTTTTGCAAAACAAAAAATTGGCTAGTCTACAAAATTCCGTCATGTATTAAGTAAAATCCAACATAGTAGGAGGCAACTAAATAATTATGTTGTTGGATAAACTCACACACGTAAGCATGTACTAAGCAAATTCTACAACTTTACCAACTCTGACATCATATATTTAATTATACTGTATCATTAATAAGGGAGTATATTATATATGAACTCAGTATATCTATGTGGACTATTAAACTATAAAATTTGACTGTATGACAAGCGTGACCAGTACATGTTAAAGAATGTAAGTAAAGTTTTCATAGCATTATCTGCATTGGCAATTTCTATAGTGCTAGAGTAATGGAATAAAACAAAAACAACAACAACAACAATTTAATAGTAATTGTTATTGATATACAAACTTTACCACACTATAGTTACAATGACACAACAGTGGTTAATTGGAGCACTTGTTCTACTGATTATAGCACTAGGAGAGGCTATTACATTTGGTACTCTACCTTCTCTACCTACTACTGGTACAGTATATACAATATCATACTATATGTTTATATTATAGTATTATATAGGTGTGAGACTTTATCTAAGTGATGGGAATAGAGTAATACCTAACTACTTTATGGTGAGAGGTAGTCAGTTTTATGATGTTGATATTAATGGTGATGGTCAAAATGATGGTATATGGTGTCAGAGTGCTCTCAATGAGAGTATGATAGGTGTCTGGTACTTACCTAACGGATCACCAGTATCTACACAAAGTCGTGCCACTCCATTAGAATCATATCATACTAATGTCACTGGTCAAGTGGGTCTACTTAGACGTGGTGGGCTAGCTTCATTTGAGGGATTATATTCTTGTATTATTCCTAATGAAGAGGGAGTAAATCAGACACTATATGTTGCTACATACAGAGATAGTACATTTAATAACATTGGTGAGTTGTACATACTTATATTGTTCATAGTTCAAAACTAACCAATAATTTAGCTAAGCCTCAGTTATTATTTTAATTAGCTATTATAAGAACACAATGACAATACGTAGAATACTTATCATAGTTAATAATTAAATTACTTGTCATTATAGTTTGTAATAGTACATTTTTGTTCTAATTAAATATTTGTGTACATTATATACCATATACTCATATAGGTGGTCCTATAGTGGTCCATAACAAATCTCTAACATTTACTTTACTCTCTACAAGAGATACTAATCCTCCAGTGTTCACTCTCTACTTTAATGTCACAAGCACACCTCCTACAACAGTGACATGTTCTGTTAATGGCAATATATTTAATATTACTGAGAAAGAATTAAATCGTGTACCTGAAACATCTACTGATCCTATTGGAGTAGCAGTGACTGTTACTATTAGGAGGAGAGAAGCTGGTGAATATACTTGTACTGTAAGTACAGGTTCATCAATAAAATCATTTCCTACTGCTACTACTCCTGGTATCAATATTAGTGGTAAGATATTAATTTATGTTATATATAATGTTGTCATTACAATCACTAGTAACTGATACACCTACTAACCTGACATATATCAGAACTGGTCTAACATCAGCTCTACTTACCTGGTCACCTCCCATTAATAACACTCCACCAGTAATAGGTTATGAGGTGTTCCTTGATATATCTAATGGTACAAGAGTTAGTATGGAGACAAATACTACAGAGCTAAATTTAAACTTTTTACGGCCTGATGTCAATTACACTGCATTTGTTGTAGCCTATGGAGGAGACTTACCTAGTGAATATAGTAGCGCTATTATTATGCCTCAATTACAAGGTAAATATTGCTATTATTAACATTCTATGATTATTGTCATAATATAGTGCTATCACTGATTACTATCATTACTTCCACTGGTACTGCTGTTGTAGGAGAGAGCTATTCTGTAGTGTGTTCAGTAAATCTGGATGATAACTTCTATAATATTGTTGTAAATACCACTATAATCAAGATTGGAGAAGGTGGGGTTAATTCTTCTGTCACCTCTGGAGATAGCAGTGTATCTATATCCTACACTCCACTGATGACATCACATAGTGGACAGTATCAATGTATAGTAAACATCAGTCAGATTGATATCAATTACCAAGTCTCTTATATTGAAACTTTCACAATCAATACTGCTAGTAAGTTGTAATTTTTGTATGATATAATATAAGTGTCATGTAATAAATTACCAGATCATCAGTTCAATCCTTAAATTTCTTCACTTTCAGTTCCACAACCAGTTCTTATTGTCTCTACTCATCATGTTGATCCAAGTTCACTAATAGAGGCAACATATCTTGATATAGTATGTAATATTAACATCAGTGATGCTGTCAATACTGGAGTCAGTGTTAATGTTGAGTGGTCTCATAATGGTAGTTCTCTTACTAATAACAGTAACTATATTATTAGTTCACTGAAAATGTTAGGAGCACACATGTACACTAGTACATTACATATTGAAAGTTTGAGTAATACTAGAGACAATGGTGCTATATACTCTTGTACTGTGAGTGTTCTACCATCTCCTGTATCTTCTTATATTACTGGTAATGGAAAAAACAACAGTCTTATACTAAAAGTAACAGGTATAATACTTAATTGTACATATAGTAATAGTATTATTGTTATTAATTAATTCATAATAGATTTCACTGCTGATCATGTCATAGTTGATATTCTATTTTCAACCACACCCACTGCTGGAGACCAGTTCACTATGACATGTAATATCAGTACACCTGAAAGACTAGTACATGATTTTACTAGACTTGTAGTAATATGGAGTTATGATCTAGCTAGACTACAAAGAGTTGATGTAATTAACAGTGATACTACAATAAGAAATGTGACTAGAATTGGTAATCTTATCTTAAGTATTCTAATAATTAATCCAGTGAAGACATCTGATGGTAGAAGGTATTATTGTTCAGTGATATTTAATGATTTAGGAGTTAGTGATCACATGTTCAGAGATCTTAGTGTTCAAAGTAAGTAACTTATTATAAAATTAATAGAATTATTTTTTTCCATAGTTCCTCCTCCCAGTATTGTTATCACAAACAATCCTTCATTTGGTCCTATATATGAGAGTACTAACTTCAACTTGACCTGTACTGGTACACTACCCAGTGTAGTAAACACAACAGTGTCAGCTACTGTAGTCTGGTTTGATCCTCAAGGCAATACTATACCTGTTGAATCACGACGTATGATCACTAATGTTACTAGTAATGGAAACAATGAGTTTGAGAGTACACTAGTGTTTTTACCAATTGATAATGGAGATCATAATAGTAACTTTAATGACACTGGAACATATACTTGTCAGATGACTATTAGTTCAAGTGATCCTTTAGTTATTAGTGGAATAAGCAATACTACTGACACAATAACTGTTCAATGTAAGTAATATTTACTTTTTTATAATGTTAGTTTTCTTTACTAGCTTTACCTGATATGCAGTTAAATATCTCTACTGTGGGTTCTAGTAAAGTAGGTCAAAACTTCAATATCACTTGTACAGTGAGAGTAGTGGAGAGATTAGTTGTCACACCAACAATTGAGATAATGAAAATGAACATTACAGACACATATTTACTACAAGACATAAACATTCCTTATACTGTTACCACTGATGATACTGGGTCTGAAACCAATTGGACAATAGTACTGAAACTAATAAGGTTTGAAGACAGAGGAAAGTATATATGTGAAGCTGATTTTAATGTTACTGGTGTTAATGGAACTGATGATCCAGCAACTGCTACTTATGATTTTCAGTCTAGAAAACAGGTCTATGAACTGATTGTTGAGTGTACGTTAAACAATAATAATTGCACTATTGTATAAAGTATTTATTATTATGTTATAGTTTCTCCTGTAACTCCAAGTATATCTCAAAGTCATCAAGGAGTACTCTATGCTGGTACACAATTCTTTCTCAGATGTGTGATTACCTTTAATGATTTTGTGACAATACCTGTTATTGTGAGAAATCAATGGACAAGAAATGGCAGAGCTGTTCCCAATGATCTTTTAAATGATGCTACTATCACAGAAGGTCTCATACAAAAAGACTCTCTTCAATATGAAGCTACACTTTACTTCAATCCGTTGGATAATACTGACGATAGTGGAGCCTATTTCTGCAATTTTGACATACTATCTAATATCAGTGACTATGAGTATGTAAGAAGCACATCAGCTAATGCTAGCACTACTATTGCTGTACAAGGTATGTACTTTATTTTTATATCTGCTGTAGTCATAAAATGGACTCAATCATATACCCTCTTGTTTTCTTATAGCAATCTCATCTCCAATAATATACATTATGACAACTGGTATAGCCAGACCTGGTGAAAAGTATAACATTACTTGTACTGTTGAAGTCATTGATAGACTTATAGTGACACCAAATATTATATGGATCAAAGATAACATTAATACATCATTAGTATCTGATGATCTAAACACTATCAGTGTACCATCAGTACTTACTAATGTCTCAGATACTATGTACTCTCTGTCACTGTTCTTCTCTTCACTAAATACCTTTGATGCTGGACAATATACATGTCAAGTTACCATCACAATAAATGAGATTAATGCCACAATAACTAACTCTAGTGTACAAGACCTATCACTACAGAGTAAGTCTAAAATTATATGAAATGCTTCATTTTCTCTGATATAGTTCCTCAACCAGTTATTAATGTCTCTAGTTATCCTGTCAATACTAGTACACTAGTGGAGGGAACATATCTTGATATAATATGTACTGTTAGTATCAGTGATGCTATCAATACTGGAGTTAGTGTTGATGTTGAGTGGTCTCGTAATGGCAGTTTACCTCTTACTAATAACAGTGACTATACTATTAGTTCACTGACTGTGTTAGGATCACACATGTACACTAGTACATTACATATTAAAAGTTTGAGTACTACTAGAGACAATGGTGCTATGTACTCTTGTACTGTGAGTGTTCTACCATCTCCTGTTTCTTCTTATATTACTGGTAATGAGAATAACAACAGTCTTATACTAAATGTGGCAGGTATAGTACTTAATTGTACATATACTAATAGTATTATTGATACTAATCAATTTATAATAGATTTCACTGCTGATCATGTGATAGTTGACATCTTTTTTCCAACCACACCCACTGCTGGAGACCAGTTCACTATGACATGTAATATCAGTATACCTGAGAGACTAGTACATGATCTTGCTAGACTTGCAGTAATATGGAGTTATGATCTAGCTAGAGAACGAAGAGTTTATATCATTAACAGTGATGCTACAATTGGAAATGTGACTAAGATTGGTAATCTTATCTTGAGTACTCTAACATTACATCCAGTGAAGACTTCTGATGGTAGAAGGTATTATTGTTCAGTGGTATTTAATGATTTAGGAGTTAATGATCATGTAATGAGAAATGTTTATGTTCAAAGTAAGTTATTTGTAAGGAAAATTAAATATAATATTATCAATATGCTTTCCACAGTTCCTCCACCCAGTATTAGTATTGTGCGTAGTCCTTCAACTGGACCTATCTATGAGAGTACTAACTTCAACTTGACTTGTACTGGTACATTACCCAGTGTAGTGGACACAATAGTGTCAGCTACTGTAGTCTGGTTTGATCCTCAAGGCAATACTATACCTGTTGAATCACGACGTATGATCACTAATGTTACATGTAATGGAAACAATGAGTTTGAGAGTACAATAGTGTTTCTACCAATTGATAATGGAGATCATAATAGTAACTTTAATGACAGTGGAACATATACCTGTCAGATGACTATTAGTTCAAGTGATCCTTTAATTATTAGTGGAATAAACAGTACTACTGACACAATAACTGTTCAATGTAAGTAATATTTGTTTACATAATGTTAGTTTTTTCTTTACTAGCTTTACCTGGTATGCAGTTAACTATATCTACTGTGGGTTCTACTGAAGTAAATCAAAGTCTTAATATCATTTGTACTGTGAGAGTAGTGGAGAGATTAGTTGTCCAACCAACAATTGAGATAATTAAAATGAATGCTACAGATATATATTTACTACAAGATATAAATATTTCCTATATTGTAACCGTTGATGATACTGGGTCTGAAACTAATTGGACAATAATACTGGAACCTGTGAGGTTTGAAGACAGAGGAGTGTATATGTGTAAAGCTGATTTTAATGTGACTGGTGTTAATGGAACTGATGATTCAGCAACTGCTACTTATGATGCTCAGTTTACTACAGAGGACTATGAACTGATTGTTGACTGTGAGTTACATAATAACAATTACACTATCATATTAAGTAATTGTTATTATTTTGTAGTCCCTCCTGTGATACCAAGCATCTCTCAAAGTCATCAGGGTGCACTGTATGCTGGTACATCTTTCTTTCTCAGATGTGTGATTACATTGAATGATCTTGTGACAATACCTGTTATTGTGATAAATCAATGGACAAGAAATGGCATATCTGTTCCTAGTGGTCTTTCAAATGATGTTACTATCACAGATGATCTCATGCAAAATGGTTTTCTTCAATATGAAGCTACACTTCACTTCAATCCATTGGATAATACTGATGATAGTGGAGAGTATTCCTGTATTTTTAATATACTATCTAATATCAGTGACTATGAGTATGTAAGGAATACATCAGTCAATACTAGCACTACTATTACTGTACAAGGTACATTGTATTTAATTCATTTACACTGTATGTAATTTTTTATTGCAATCATAAAATGGACTCAATCATATGTTTAATTCAATCTTTTTCTTATAGCAATCTCATCTCCAATAATGTACATTATGACAACTGGTATAGTCAGACCTGGTGAAGAATATAACATTACTTGTACTGTTGAAGTTATTGACAGACTTATAGTGACACCAACTATTATATGGATCAAAGATAGTGTTAATACATCATTAGTATCTGATGATCTAAACACTATCAGTGTACCAACAGTACTTAGTAATATATCAGATACATTGTACTCTCTGTCATTGTTCTTCTCTTCACTTAATACCTCTGATGCTGGACAATATACATGTCAAGCTACCATCACAGTAAATGAGATTAATGTCACAGTAACCAACACAAGTATACATAATCTATCATTGCAGAGTAAGTAATAAACGTAAAAATTATATTGATATGATTCTATGTCATTTAAGTTTTCACCTAATCCTAATAAACTCTGCTTTATTTTTCCTTATATAGTTCCCACTCCTAATTTAGATATTAGTCTATCAAGACAAAGTGACTATTTAGCTGGTAGTGAACTGACTATTTCATGTGATATTACAATAGATCCTCATGTCAATACTCCCTTCATTATTAACACAATATGGGTAATGTTGGATGAGTTTAGAAGTGGAATGGAAACACAGCTAGACAATATGAGAACAGTCCTAAGAAATGGTTCTGGTAGTGGACAGTCAAGAATCTCACTTAATGATCCTTTAAAAACTGACTTCAACACTTATCAGTCTCAAGTTCAATTTAGTACTCTTAGTAGTTCAATGGACTCTGGTATATATACTTGTACTGTTTATGTGATACCCATGGCTGGTTATACTTACATTAATGCAGCCAGTACTACTAATATCACTACTAACTTTACTGTTGTAGGTATGTACTTATTACTTTATTAATTATAATATTTGTTTGTGAATTCAAAAAAAGAGTGTTTTTATTATTGTCACATTTGTTTTCATGCAGACCCAGTTATTAGGGACTTTGCTACAAGACCAGACTCATTTCTAGGTCTGGTCACAACTTGTCCTGACTCAGATCCTTTTGATAACTTTACTCTTGTGTGTACTGCTAGTAAACCAGCTCTAGTGATACCAGCTCTTGAAGTGATCTGGCTACACAATGGTACAGTACGTCAAGGTGTAGTTACCACTAAATATCATGACACTTATGTAATGAATACTCTGAGTTTTCCAACAACCTTTGCTAATGAATCTGGTACTTACACCTGCATAGCTAAAATAAACATTTCTGAGTCTCATGATGTCATCTTAATAGAGAATACTACTGTCACTTTGAGATGTAAGTGAAATTGCATGAATGCTGTATTACATTTAATATTTCGTATCATTATATCAATACAGCTCATAGAAATCCTTATTCAGTCATTGATGTAGCTTCAACAGTTGGACAGACTAACTGTATTATTTACTTTACTATTTCATCCATTGCCTATACACCTGAGATATATCATATCAACTATATTGGTCTGGAATTACAGAATACTTTAACTACTAGTTCTAGTCTAGTGGGTACTAACAACATTACTGCTGTTAACTTGATGTATCAGATCATATTAACTGGTCTAGAAGAAGCTAACACTTATAACTTCACTGTTGTATCTACTAACTGTATTGGTAATACTAGTAGTGAAACAATGAACTTTACTACTTTACCAGCTAGTAAGTGAATGATTTGATTTATATTTTTTTGCTTTATTTTAATTGTACTTTCTTCAAATTTAGTACCAACTGCTCCTCCAAGAAATTTTATCAACACAACTTTCCTTTCACGTAGTGTTACATTAGACTGGGATCAACCAGTTAGAGTATATCAAAACGGAGAGATAGTAGGATATAAATTGACTTGTATACAAACCAATGGACCTCGAGTCTCTGGACTAACAGATACTCAGAGTTCTCCAGAGACAACATTTACTATTCCAGTATTAGTACCATTTACTGAGTACACTTGTAGACTGTCATCCATTAATGTTGTGGGTGAAGGACCAGCAACACACTATACATTTAAAACAGCTCAAGATAGTAAGTTCACATCATAATATCAATTTTTTATTCTCCAAATAGGACCTGATAATGCTCCTCAAGGCTTTATTTCTATTTCAACCAAGACTGATGTGACATTTAACTGGAGACATCCAGCTAATCCTAATGGCATTATTACCCAATATAGATTATTTATTGTAGTTGATTTAGGTACTGACCTATTTAGAAGCATTACTAGACTAGTTGATGTGACCCCTAACCACAATACAGTATCTATCACTGTTGATGGATTTTCACCCTATCAGAATTACACTGCTACTGTTTCAGCTACTACAGTAGTTGGATATGGACCTAGTGCTACTATTGAAGGAAGAACTGATCCTGATAGTAAGTATGTATCATTTACTATTCCATTTTACATACATTTCTCTAGTATCATCTGAACCAGTTCTTATTGTTATACCAGTTATTATTAGTAATATTTTTGTTGTTAATACTATACCAGTAGTTAATGACACTGCTGTTAACCTTACTTGGTCTCCACCAATCACACCTAATGGATATATTAGTAGTTATAATATTGATATCACTGGTGGAGTTATTATGTCATTAACAGTTACTTCTGATCCTCAAGTACTTTCTTATACTGAAATAATTGGAGGACTACGTGAGTCCAATGCATTACTAACTAGTAAATGTATTGTCTCCACAGGTCCAGGTGTCCCTTACTATATAACAATTGGAGCAGTTAATGAACTAAGAGAAGGTAACATTACATCAGTTACTGTCTTCACTAAAACTGAAAGTAGGTACAATTAAAATTTTTTTATTCATTCGTATATTGTTTTAGTCCCCAATATTAGCCCTAATAATATTGCATCACAAAGGTCCTTTGATGGTACTTCTATTTACATTGTATGGAGAAAAGTGTCACTAGAAGAAGCTAATGGTTTCTTTGAGTATATTATAGTATTAGATGTTGTCAATAGTAGACGCAGACAATCAAGTGATATAACTGTACATGTTCCATTTAATAAGACATCTATCAATGTAACTGGTCTAAATCCTAATTTACAATATACACTTACTATGAGAATAGCAGTACAAAATGGAAGTGAAGTTATAGAAGGACCTACAAGTACACCAATAAGGATTGATTCACCATGTGAGTTCTTCCTTATCAAGATATTTTGTACTTAACCTTTTTTAGTATCAACATCATCTACTAATGGTAGTTCTAGTACTGGTTTAATAATTGGTCTAGTAATAACAACAGTAATTACACTAATTGTTATAATTATATTTGTATTGGTTGTTATCATTTTTGTTAAAAGGAAGTCAAAGAAGTATACGTTTAAATCTAGGTAAACTATTCACATTATGCTTATTACCTAATATTATATCCATTTTATAGAGACAAGACAGATGATTTTGCAATGACTATCAGATCAAGTCATAATATAATAAATAAATCTGCAACATTGTAAGTTGATGACAGAAAATATATAATATTAATACATTCTTTTATATTACTAACACAGTGCTGAGGAATCAATATATGAGAGTATTCCTGATGAACTGTCAGATTCTCCAGATTATGAGATACCAGTTGTTACTAATACTGATCCACAAGACTCTGTAGTTACTACTGATATATCAGTGAATACTAACTCAGCTTATGCTGCAGCAAGATTTGGAGAGCTTGAGGCTCAGCAACCAGACACTTCTTATGCATATGTTAATGTCATTGCTGAAGGTAATTTCATATAATTATTTTTGCAAAATAATTTGAGGTATTTTTTATAGTCTATTGAAACATCTCGTTCACTAAGATTTGTTTTGTATCACTGTTTAATTTTTTTAAAATAGATTGTTTTATGTTTTTTTCAATATTTGTACATGTTTCTACTTTCCTTTTGTTACCTTATATAACATATATATCTGTGTATTAAGTCAAAAATAAGAATTGATGCATATGACATTTTAAATATCATGATATATGGTGTCAGAGTGTTCTTAATGAGAGTATGATAGGTGTCTGGTACTTACCTAATGGATCACCAGTATCTACACAAAGTGGTGCTACTCCATTACAATCATATAATACTAATGTCATTGGTCAAGTTGGTCTACTTAGACATGTTGGGAAAGGTTCATTTCAAGGACTATACTCTTGTATTATTCCCAATGAAGAGGAAGTAAATCAGACACTATACGTAGATGTATGTAGAGATAGTACTTTTAATAACAGTGGTGAGTTGTATCTACTTGCATTATGCATAGAATTTGAAAGCAACAAGCCATGGCTTCACATAAAAGAAATTTAATTATTATTTTATTTAAAATTCATATTTCATAGACAACTTTGTCCAAATTGTTATCATATATGAGTTTTTTTAGAATATATCTTGTTGATTTTGTAACACTTACTTGTATATATTAACTCTACTTACAGGAAGATGAAACCAACCGTTGTTGATATAAGAACATGCTGCTATCATTGTTTGTCTAACAAATTATTTTCTTTTTATTTGATATGCTAAACTTCCAAGCAGTAGATATCTTTCAGGCGTTTTAAATTATGTGTATTACAATTAAGAGGAATTGAGAATGATGTCATTATGACGTCATAACTCTGCCTTATTGATGTCTACACAAGCTACAGAACTGTAAGTGGTAATTTAACAATTCCTTCTTTGTAATTATAAAATTTAGAAACTTAATCATAATGCTTTATTAATGCTACTAGTAAACAGAGTTACATTTTCATTTGCTTGTCATAGGTATTAGTGTTTTAGTAATATTGTTTAATTAAAGCCCTATAAAATGTACCACTAACTCTACCTACAGAAATAACTCTGTTAAGTTTGTATAATCCTGCAAAGTGTACCACTAACACACCTACCATTATGATTATAGTTTTTAGTGAAGCTCAGATTGATAATAGTTTCATTAGTATCTTATTGATATCATTAGGACTTTTCAAATCTTTTATATATATCTATGTGAGTTTGAGCTTATTCTTATCAAATAGTCGGAAAAATGTTCATGGTTCATACTATAACTATATATATTTTCAAATGAAACCAAACTAGTAGGAGGTAATTGTTTATGTCAAATAAAAATATGTATTTCAATTGATAGTATATTAACAAATCTGTGCTTTTAACAACTCCAACTTCCTACATTATGTTACTAATTATATTATCAATGAGGGAGTAACAAGTCTTAAGCGATATATAATGTTTGTGTGATGATGTTTATGTCAAATAATGTATTTCAATTGATAATATATTAACAAATCTGTGCTTTTAACAACTCTAACTTCCTACATTATGTTACTAATTATATTATCAATGAGGGAGTAACAAGTCTTAAGCGATATATAATGTTTGTGTGATGATGTTTATGTCAAATAATGTATTTCAATTGATAATATATTAACAAATCTGTGCTTTTAACAACTCTAACTTCCTACATTATGTTACTAATTATATTATCAATGAGGGAGTAACAAATCTCAAACGATATAAATGTTTGTGTGATGATGTTTATGTCAAATAATGTATTTCAATTGATAATATATTAACAAATCTGTGATTTTAACAACTCCAACTTCATACATTATGTTACTAATTATATTATCAATGAGGGAGTAACAAATCTCAAACGATATATAATGTTTGTGTGATGATGTTTATGTCACATAATGTATTTCAATTGATAATATATTAACAAATCTGTGCTTTTAACAACTCTAACTTCCTACATTATGTTACTAATTATATTATCAATGAGGGAGTAACAAATCTCAAACGATATAAATGTTTGTGTGATGATGTTTATGTCAAATAATGTATTTCAATTGATAATATATTAACAAATCTGTGATTTTAACAACTCCAACTTCATACATTATGTTACTAATTATATTATCAATGAGGGAGTAACAAATCTCAAACGATATATAATGTTTGTGTGATGATGTTTATGTCAAATAATGTATTTCAATTGATAATATATTAACAAATCTGTGCTTTTAACAACTCTAACTTCCTACATTATGTTACTAATTATATTATCAATGAGGGAGTAACAAATCTCAAACGATATAAATGTTTGTGTGATGATGTTTATGTCAAATAATGTATTTCAATTGATAATATATTAACAAATCTGTGATTTTAACAACTCCAACTTCATACATTATGTTACTAATTATATTATCAATGAGGGAGTAACAAATCTCAAACGATATATAATGTTTGTGTGATGATGTTTATGTCACATAATGTATTTCAATTGATAATATATTAACAAATCTGTGATTTTAACAACTCCAACTTCATACATTATGTTACTAATTATATTATCAATGAGGGAGTAACAAATCTCAAGTGATATATAATGTTTGTGTGATGTTGATGTTTATATAAAATAGTGCTTGTATTTTAATTGATAATATATTAACTATAAATGTCCTCAACGTATTTGTGTTAACATTTGTGAGTATTAAACTATGACACTTTTACACTAACTACATATAAAGCTACATGTTAAAAATGTGAATTTTATCTACATTGGTAATTTCTATAGTGCTAGAGTAATGGAGTGGAACAAAAACAACAAATAACAATATCACATAATTGTAATATTATTATTAATATGAAAACTTTAAAATAACATAACAAAATTATTTTAATATAAACTTTTCCACACTATAGTGTCACAATGATACAACAACAGTTAACTGGACTATTGATATTTATGATTATAACACTAGTAGAGGCTGGATTTGGCACTATACCTCCTCTACCTACTACTGGTACAGTATATACAATATTATACTATATGTTTATATTATAGTATTATATAGGTGTGAGACTTTATCTAAGTTATGAGAATAGAGTAATACCTAACTACTTTATGGTGAGAGGTAGTCAGTTCTATGATCTGGATCAAAACGATGATGGTCAAAATGATGGTATATGGTGTCAGAGTGCTCTTAATGAGAGTATAATAGGTGTCTGGTACTTACCTAATGGATCACCAGTACCTACACAAAGTGGTGCTAGTCCATTACAATCATATAATACTAATGTCAATGGTCAAGCGGGTTTACTTAGACGTGGTGGGCTAGCTTCATTTGAGGGATTGTACTCTTGTATTATTCCTAATAAAGAAGGAATAAATCAGACACTATATGTAGCTGTATATAGAGATAGTACTTTTAGTAACAGTGGTGAGTTGTATCTACTTGCAATACACATAGAATTTGAAAGCAACAAGCCACGACTTCACATAAAAGAAATTTAATTATTATTTTATTTAAAATTCATATTTCATAGACAACTTTGTCCCATATTGTTATTGTATATAAGATATTTAATTATCTTATTTAAAAGACTACACAAAGTATAATAAGAACACAATGACAATAGTATATTTGTCATAGTTGATGATTAAATTACCTGTAATTTAGAAATGCAGTATATCTGCAGGTTTTTAATAGCAAATTTGTGTTCTACCATGATTAACAGTTAGTGTACATTATATACCGTGTAGGTGGTCCTATGGTTGATTATAACAAAAACTTCAAATTTTCACTACTCTTTACAAGAAATGCTAATCCTCCAGTGTTCACTCTCTACTTTGAGGTCACAAACACACCTCCTACAACAGTGACATGTTCTGTTAATGGCAATATATTTAATATTACTGAGAAAGATTTAAATCGTGTCCCTGAAAAATCTACCGATTCTATTAGAGTAGCTGTGATTGCAACTATAAGGAAAAGAGAAGCTGGTGAATATACTTGTACTGTAAGTACAGGTTCATCAATAAAATCATTTCCTACTGCTACTACTCCTGGTATAAATATTAGTGGTAAGCTATAACTTCAATTTTCTAATGTTATCATTATGATTTCTAGTAACTGATACACCTATTAATCTGACGTATACAAGAACTGGTCTAACTTCAATTCTACTTACCTGGTCATCTCCCATTATTAATACTCCAGGAGTAGTAGGTTATGAGGTATTCTTTGATATATCTAATGGTACAAGAGTTAGTATGGAGACAAACACTACAGAACTAAATATAACCCTTTTACAACCTGATGTCAATTACACTATATTTGTTGTAGCCTATGGAGGAGACCTACCTAGTGAGCATATTAATACTACAATATCTCAAGGTAACCTCACTTGTTATATTCACATTGGCGTTTATATATTTTTAAACAGTTGTATCTGCTAAGATAACTGGTCCCAATACTTCATTTTCATATGGTTCTAACTTTACAATAATATGTACAGCATTTTTATCAGTTGAACTTAATGAAGTAGTGGTACAAGTGATATGGACTGATCAGGATAGAAATCCTATTAATATGACTACTGGGGATTTATCAGTTAGTAGTGGATTAGATACTAACACATTACTGGATACTAATACATACTCACTGGAATTGAACTTTAATAATCTACAAGCTTCTCTAGTTGGAACATATACATGTTGTTTAACATTTAATGAACAGGATAGTGAGCCATTTATACTGCAAAGACGATTTTTTGTATCTGTACAAGGTTAGTACACTGATCTTTGTAATTGTTTATTGTATTTCATATTATAGTTCCAGACCCAATTGTTAATGCACGTGTTATTTCTAATTCTGAACTAAATAATCTTAACTTTGAGAGTGGTATGGTTTCTCTGGGTTGTCTTGTTATGATAACACCACTGGATGTAGACACTAACGTCAATATTATATGGTTTGGACCAAATGGAGTAGTAGTTCATGATAATATTCGATATATTATTAATACTAGTCAGCTAAATAATACAGTGTATGGTAGTAGTTTAAATATCACTGATCTATCATTAACTGGAGACAATGGAACAGAGTATTACTGTAGAGCTCAAGTTGGAGCAAATGATAGTTTTGTCTTCTCTTCATTTGTGATTCCTTCAGAAGCTAGATCAGAAAATGTTACTGTTATAGTTGAAGGTACATGTGTCATACTATTAAATACTGTTACTTACATTTCATCATTTGTAGCTATACCTTTACCTTCAGTGGTGATACTTGGTATGGGAATACCTATAGTAAATGAAACCTTCACTCTAACATGTAATGCCACAGTTTCCAACAACCTAGTAGGGTTGGGTATTGTCAATGTCAGATGGCTGTATAATGAAATCTTCAGAGATATTGTGACAATGAGTTATAATGGCGATAGCTCTGTCATTTTAGAATTCTCTCCTGTCAGTCAGATGCAAGAAGGGCTATATACTTGTATAGCTACACTCAGTATACCTGGTGTACCTCTACAAAGAAATACTAGCAGAGATTATATCTTCAATATATTTGGTAAAATTTGATACAAAATCTCATAATAAATATACTTATTTGTACTTATATAGGTAATCTTATTGTTAGTATTACTACATCTGGAACTAATATTGCTGGTAATATGTATAGTTTGTTATGTTCTGTGAGTGTAGTATTTGGTACACCAGATATCACTTGGTTTTACATTAATGGGACAAAATTACTAAATGGCTCTGGAACTACTCAGACTTTAAATGTGATATCAGACACTAAGCAAGCTTATAAACTTAACTTTAATCCATTAATGTACACACATGGTGGTGAATATACTTGCGTAGCTAATTTTACTATAATACGTGATGATGACACATTTATTGGAGTTAGAAATGTAACAACAATTGTTTATGTCACAAGTAAGTTTAATATTGTAACAACATTTAGTTTTTACTTGCTATATTTTCTTCATCAGTACCAACTCCAACTGTCTCTATAACTCCTGGTAGTTTACTTATGTTAACTCGTGCTACTCAACAATATTTGTCTTGTAATGTCAATCTCAGTGATCCTATTCCTCCTACACCAAATATCACTATTAACTTGGAGAAGAATGGACAACCAATAGATCTGTCTAATCCTAGGATTAACAAGACCTTGACAAGCAATAACAATTTCTATTCTACAATACTCACATTCACTCCTGTAGACACTGATGATGCTGGTAATTATACTTGTACTGGAAGTGTTAGTCCTATAGGATCTGGATTTAACTTTGAAGTGGAACCTTTTATTATTGATAGCAATAGCTCTGCAATAACTGAACTGTTAGTACAAGGTCAGTCTGTTGTTTTGCTGTTGTACTAAATTAGTTCTTTTTATCATTGTAGTTATACCAGCTCCAGTAATCAATATTACTGCTATTGGTACTGGTTCTATAGGAGAGAGCTATTCTGTAGTGTGTTCAGTAAATTTAGATGATAACCTCTATAACATTGTTGTCATTACCACTATAATCAAAATTGGAAAAGATGTGATTAACATTTCAAAGAGCTCTGAAGATAACAATGCATCTATATCCTACACTCCACTAATGACATCACATAGTGGACAGTATCAATGTATAGTAAACATCAGTCAGATTGATATCAGTTACCAAGACTCATATGTCAAAACGTTCACTATTAATACTACTAGTGAGTTAAAATACATTCTCATAGAAAATTATACAAGTCTCACATAATATCAATGTAATCCTTAATTGTCTTCATTTCTAGTTCCCCAATCAGCATTTACTGTGTTTACTTTTCCTGTTGATCCAAGTTCACTAATAGAGGCAACATATCTTGATATAGTATGTACTGTTAACATTAGTGATACTGTTAATACTGGAGTTAGTGTTAATGTTGAATGGTCTTATAATGGTGGTTCTCCCCTTTCTAATAACAGTGACTATACTATTAGTTCATTGACTATGTTAGGATCACACATGTACACTAGTACATTACGTATTGAAAGTTTGAGTTTGAGTAGAGACAATGGTACTATGTACTCTTGTACTGTGAGTGTTCTACCATCTCCTGTATCTTCTTATATTACTGGTAATGAGAATAACAACAGTCTTATACTAAATGTGGCAGGTATATTACTTAATTGTACATATAGTAATAGTATTATTTGTTATTAATTCATTTATAATAGATTTCACTGCTGATCATGTAATTGTTAACATTTTATTTGCAACCACACCCACTACTGGAGACCAGTTCAATATGACATGTAATATCAGTATACCTGAGAGACTAGTACATGATCTTACTAGACTTGCAGTAATATGGAGTTATGATCTAGCTAGAGTACAAAGAGTTGATGTCATTAACAGTGATGCTACAATAGGAAATGTGACTAAAATTGGTAATCTGATCTTGAGTAATCTAACACTTAACCCAGTGAAAACATCTGATGGTAGAAGGTATTATTGTTCAGTGATATTTAATGATTTAGGAGTTTATAATCATACATTGAGAGATCTTAGTGTTCAAAGTAAGTTATTTGGTCAGAAATCACATTTAATATTGTTAATACACTTTCCACAGTCCCTCCACCTAATATAGTTATCACACATAATATAGTTGGTCCTATCTATGAGAGTACTAACTTCAACTTGACCTGTACTGGTACACTACCCAGTGTAGTGGACACAACAGTGTCAGCTACTGTAGTCTGGTTTGATCCTCAAAGCAATACTATACCTGTTGAATCACGACGTATGATCACTAATGTTACTAGTAATGGAAACAATGAGTTTGAGAGTACACTAGTGTTTTTACCAATTGATAATGGAGATCATAATAGTAACTTTAATGACAGTGGAACATATACCTGTCAGATGACTATTAGTTCAAGTGATCTTTTAATTGTTAGTGGAATAAACAGTACTACTGACACAATAACTGTTCAAAGTAAGTAATATTTACTTATTTACATAATGCTAGGTTTTCATACCAGCTTTACCTGATATGCAGTTAAATATCTCTACTGTGGGTTCTACTGAAGTAGGTCAAAACTTGAATATCACATGTACTGTAAAAGTAGTAGAGAGATTGGTTGTCATGTCAACAATTGAGATAATAAAAATGAACATTACAGACACATATTTAACACAAGATGTAAACATTTTCTACACTATTACCACTAATGATATTGGGTCTGAAACCTATTGGACAATAATACTGGAACCAGTAAAGTTTGAAGACAGAGGAGTATATATATGTAAATCTGAGTTTAATGTGACTGGTGTTAATGGAACTAATGACCCAGCAACTGCTACTTATGATGCTCAGTTTGTTGAAGAGGACTATGAACTGATTGTTGACTGTGAGTTACACAATAATATTTACACTATTGTATAAGATTTGTTGTTATTTTATAGTCTCTCCTGCAACAGTAACTATTTCTCAAAGTCATCATGGAGTACTCTATGCTGGTACATCTTTCTTTCTCAGATGTGTCATTACATTGAATGATCTTGTGACAATACCTGTTATTGTGAGAAATCAGTGGATAAGAAATGGCACATCTGTTCCTAGTGGTCTTTCAAATGATGTTACTATCACAGACAGTCTCATACAAAATGACCTTCTTCAATATGAAGCTACACTTCACTTCAATCCATTAGATAATACTAATGATAGTGGAGAGTATTCCTGTCATATTGATATAAAATCTAATATCAGTGACTATGAGTATGTAAGGAACACATCAGCTAATACTAGCACTACTATTACTGTACAAGGTAGATTGTATTTCATTCCATTTACACTGAATATTATTATGTAATGGAGTCATAAAATGGACATAGTCATATAATAAACATTTTCCATATCTTTTTCTTATAGCAATCCCATCTCCAATAATGAACATTATGACAACTGGTATAGCCAAACCTGGTGAAGAATATAACATTACTTGTACTGTTGAAGTCATTGACAGACTTATAGTGACACCAGCTATTGTATGGATCAAAGATAGTGTTAATACATCATTAGTATCTGATGGCCTAAATACTATTAGTGTACCATCAGTACTTAGTAATATTTCAGATACAATGTATTCTCTGTCACTGTTCTTCTCTTCACTAAATACCTCTGATGCTGGACAATATACATGTCGAGCTACCATCACAGTGAATGAGATTAATGTCACATTAACTAACTCTAATATATTAGATCTACCATTACAAAGTAAGTATATATGGATATTGGATATTACAAAGTAACAGTAGCACAAGTAGTATTGTTAGTTCACAGTAGAACCAACCACAACAATATAATAATGTTAATATAAGAGTCATTGATATTAATATTACAAACTTTTTCCATTTCTTATAGTTCCTAATCCTTATCTTGATCTCAAATTTCCAAGACAAAGGGACTATTTAGCTGGTAGTGAACTCACTATTACATGTGATATTACAATAGATCTTTATGTCAATACTCCTTTCATTATCAACACAATATGGGTAATGTTGGATGAGATCAACAATGAAATAAGAACACTCAATGAGAGCTACAGAAATGGGCAATCAAGAATCTCTGTTAATAATTCTTCATTAATTAGTTATAACAAATATCAGTCTCAAGTTCAATTCAGTACTCTTAGTAGTTCAATGGATTCTGGAATGTATACATGTATTGTTAATGTGATACCTGTAGCTGGTTACTATTATGTTTATACTGCTAATGTGACCGATATTACTGCTAACTTGACTGTTATAGGTATTACTAGTTGTATTGTTACAGTGATAGTTTATATCTAAAGATTTTTAAAAACTTTATGACTTGTAATTTGATAACATAAACAATATTTTTATAATCAATTAATTCTTTTATGGAGACTTTACTGTTACATCAGATTCAATTCTGAACAGACATTGTCCTAGCTTAGACCGTTATGATAACTTCACTCTAGTGTGCACTGCTAGTAAACCAGCTCTAGTGATACCAACACTTGAAGTGATTTGGCTACATAATGGTACTGTACGTCAAGGTGTAGTTACATATAATAGTGAGGGTACTTATGTTATAAACACTCAGAGTTTTCCTAAGACTTTTATAAATGACTCTAGTACCTACTCCTGCCGTGCTAAGCTGACTGTTTCAGAATCTGCTGACATTAGTTTAATAAAAAACATTACTGTCACTTTAAGACGTAGGTATAATTTTTCTATAAATTGTATTACCCTTCTTTACTATTTACAGCTCAAAGAAGTCCACAACCAGCCATTGACATATTATCAACACTTAGACAGACTAACTGTACTATCTACTTTACTATTCCATCCATTGCCTATACACCTGAGATATATCATATCAACTATATTGGTCTGGAATTACACAATATTTTAACTACTAGTTCTAGTCTAGTGGGTACTGACAACATCACTGCTGTTAACTTGATGTATCAGATCATATTGACTGATCTAGAGGAAGCTAACACTTATAACTTCACTGTTGTATCTACTAACTGTATTGGTAATACTAGTAGTGAAACAATGAACTTTACTACTTTACCAGCAAGTAAATTAATGATTTGATTTATATTTTTTGCTTTATTTTAATTGTACTTTCTTCAAATTTAGTACCAACTGCTCCTCCAAGAAATTTCTTCAACACAACTTTCCTTCCACGTAGTGTTACATTAGACTGGAATCCACCAATTAGAGTAGATCAAAATGGAGAGATAGTAGGATATAACTTAACTTGTATACAGACCAATGGACTTCGAGTCTCTGGACTAAGAGTAACTCAAAGTTCTACTGAGACAATGTTTACTATTCCAGTATTAGTATTGGTACCATTTACTGAGTACACTTGTAAACTGTCATCTATTAATGTTGTGGGTGAAGGACCAGCTACACAATATACATTTGAAACAGCTCAAGATAGTAAGTTCACATAACAATATCAATTTTGTAATCTCCAAATAGGACCTTATGATGCTCCTCAAGACTTTATTTCTATTCCAACCAAGACTGACGTCACATTTAACTGGAGATGTCCATCTACTCCTAATGGAATTATTACACAATATAGATTAGTTATTGTGATCAATGTTCGAACTGTCCTTTTTAGAAGCATTACTAGACTAGTTGATGTGACCCCTAACCACAACACAGAATCTATCACTATTGATGGATTTTCACCCTATCAGAATTACATTGCTAATATTTCAGCTACTACAGTAGTTGGATATGGACCTAATGCTACTATTGAAGGAAAAACTAATCCTGATAGTAAATATTTATCATTTAATATTCTCTTTTACATACATTTCTCTAGTATCCTCTGAACCAGTTCTTATTATTATACCAGTTATTATTACTGATATCTTTGTTGCTAACACTATACCAGTAGTTAATGACACTGCTGTTAACCTTACTTGGTCTCCACCAATCACACCTAATGGATATATTAGTAGTTATAATATTGATATCACTGGTGGAATTATCATGCCATTATCAGTTAATGCTGATCCTAAAGCAAATACTTACACACAGATTATTAAAGGACTACGTAAGCCCAATATATTATAAAGTTGTAAATATATTGTCTCCACAGGTCCAGGTGTCCCTTACTATATATCAATTGGAGCAATCAATGAACTAGGAGAAGGTAACATTACATCAGTTACTGTCTTCACTAAAACTAAAAGTAATGACAAATATAATTTTAATGCCATACTATTTAATTACATTTTACTATAGCTCCCACTATTATTCCTAATGACATAACTACACAAAGATCCTCTGATGGTACCTATATTTACATTACATGGAGAAAAGTGTCATTGGAAGAAGCTCATGGTTTCTTTGAGTATATTATAGTTTAGATGGTGTCAATAGTAGACGTAGACAATCAAGTGATATAACTGTACATGTTCCATTTAATAAGACGTCTATCAATGTAACTGGTCTAAATCCTCAATTAACATACACACTTACTATGAGAATAGCAGTACAAAATGAAAGAGGAGAAGTTATAGAAGGACCTACAAGTATACCAATAAGGATTGAGGCACCATGTGAGTACTATCATGCCAACAAGTTTTGTTTTTAATTGTTTTTAGCACCAACATCATCTACTAATGGGAGTTCTAGTACTGGTCATATAATTAGTCTAGCAGTGACAACAGCTATTATATTTCTTATTATTATTATAGTACTAGTACTGGTTGTCATAGTTTTGGTTAAAAAAAAGTCAAAGAAGTATGATTTAAAATCAGGGTACTCCATTAAATTAATAATGACATCATGTTTACAATCTACCATTATACAGAGACAAAACAGATGATATTGCAATGACTATCAGCCCAAGTTATGATATAGTAAATACACCTACAACATTGTAAGTTGACAGCAGTATATTAATACATTTCATTATATTACTGACATAGTGCTGAGGAAACATTATATGAGAGTATTCCTGATGAACTGCCTGCTCTTTCAGATAATGATATACCGGTTGTTACTACTACTGATACACAAGCTTCTCCACATTATGATATACCAGTTGTTACTACTACTGATACACAAGCTTCTCCACATTATGATATACCAGTTGTTACTAATACTGATACACAAGCTTCTCCACATTATGATATACCAGTTGTTACTACTACTGATACACAAGCTTCTCCACATTATGATATACCAGTTGTTACTAATACTGATACACAAGCTTCTCCACATTATGATATACCAGTTGTTACTACTACTGATACACAAGCTCCTCCAGATTATGATATACCAGTTATTACAACTACTGATACACAAGTCTATGATATACCAGTAGTTACTACTGATATATCAGTGAATACCAACCCAGCTTATGCTGCAACAAGGTTTGGAGAGGCTCAGCAACCAGACTCTTCTCACACATATGCTAATATTCTTGCTCAAAGTAATTACATGTAACTATTTTTATTTTAATTTTGATTAATTCTTAATTATTAAAAGGGTTTCATTGAAAGGTTTTGTTTTGTAGCAATGTTGTTTATTATTTTATAAATATTATAATTAATGTTGATCTTTTTTTTTTAAAGTTTTAATATTTCCTAATAATAATATTACCACATGTCAAAGATTACATAGGCATATGTTAGAGTGTACATTACCAGTAGTATGGAGAAATAACCTGCGTAGTGCATTAACTAATGATGCATTGGATATAGCCACTTTTTTAACATGGTAATAGTATTGGTATTCATATTTAAAAACCACTTTACATGTAAACAACAAAACGATTTTAGAATACAACTTTTGAACTCATGACGTTTTGTTTATGTACATTAACTCTATCTACAGAGATATGAAATCAATTGCTTGCAGCTACATGAACGTAAGATTATCTACTGTTGATAATAGACATTGCTGTCTATTTTTGATGTTACAAGTTTGGCTACTTTTGATGTTACATATTTGAGATGTCATTATGACGTCATAAAATGTCACCTCCCTGATGTCAACACAAGCTGCAGAATTGTGAGTGGTAATTTAATAATTCCTTCTTTGTAATTATAGACATAAGCATCCTTCATTAATGCTACTAGTAAACAGAGCTACATTTTCAGTTGCTAGTTATGGGTATTTTTGTTTTGGTAAAACTATTTCTTTAAAACCCTGTAAAATGTATCACTAACTCTACCAACAGAAAAACTCCGTATTCTCTGTAATATGTACCAGTAACACACCTATTGTTATGATTATAGTTTGTATTGAAGCTCAGAAATTGATAATGGTTTCAGTAGTATCTTATTGTTATAGATATATGACTTTTGAAAATGTTTAACATATGTGTGAGTTAGGGGTTAATTACTCTAATCAGGGAAATGAAAGAGCCAGACAAACATTCAGATTTCACACTTTTAGATGGACCTGGCAAATTTTGTACACTTTGGGGGTATTTCGTACATGAGTCTTGTCGCTGCAAGGAAAAGGACCTTTTCCTTGAAACTACTTATACAACTTGATCATCTAATAAGCTACCAATTTCAGACAAAAGTCCATTTCTTTGTAAGACAAAATTGGATGAGTGTACAAAATCCCCTCATGTACAAAATTCAACACAACTATCTTATCTATCTCTTTTACAAAGTCAAATGTAGCATATGTATGTAGGTAACTAAACAAGTATATTTATTAATTAACTTACATACATGGGCATATACTAACTACTAAGAATAATCATTTAAAAATGTCTCTTTTTGAATTAAGTTTTTATTTTATCACTATATGTCTGATTAGAATGGCAGTCATAGTTAACTGTTACACATCTAAAACATAATGATTAGAACAAATCCAATTTATGGTATTAATATCAATAAAAATAGATGATAATATCTTAGGTAAATACACAGCCTTCATACATTATATTACACTGTATTGATGAGGGAGTCTATAATAATACTTTGAAAAGCCTCAATAAATCTATGCTAAAGTTTAAGGCTATTTAAACTATGACCTTTAATCAGACTGCATGTGATCAACACATGTTAAGAAATGTGAGTAAAGTTTTTATAGCATTTAAATTACCTGCATTCTATAGTACTAGATGAAGAAATTAAGAAAACATAATAGTAATTGTTATTAATATACAAACTTTGCCACACTATAGTCACAATGATACAACAGTGGTTAACTGGAATACTGACCCTAATAACTATAGCACTAGGAGAGGCTGCGTTTGGTACTCTACCTCCTCAACCTACTACTGGTACAGTATATACAATATTATACTATATGTTTATATTATAGTATTATATAGGTGTGAGACTTTATCTAAGTTATGAGAATAGAGTAATACCTAACTACTTTATGGTGAGAGGTAGTCAGTTCTATGATGTGGATCAAAATGGTGATGGTCAAAATGATGGTATATGGTGTCAGAGTGCTCTTAATGAGAGTATGATAGGTGTCTGGTACTTACCTAATGGATCACCAGTACCTACACAAAGTGGTGCTAGTCCATTACAATCATATAATACTAATGTCACTGGTCAAGTGGGTCTACTTAGATGTGGTGGGCTAGCTTCATTTGAGGGACTGTACTCTTGTATTATTCCTAATGAAGAAGGAATAAATCAGACACTATATGTAGCTGTGTATGGCAGTACTACATTTGATAACAGTGGTGAGTTTTATGTAATTTAAAGTATTTGAACCAACTCTTTAATTGAGGATTGCTTTTTTAAACATTACTATAGTATATCTAATAATCATAGTTTGTCAAAAATCACTTTGTTTTACAGCTATTTTTATAATATATTGGATATCTGTTTGGTAATCTGAAAAATGCCAAAAATTATAATCTTGTTGATTAATCTAAAATAAAAACAATGCACATATTATACATTTAGGTGGTCCTATGGTGGATCGTAACAAGGATCTTGAATTTACTCTACTGTCTACAAGAGATGTTAATCCTCCAGTGTTCACTCTTGACTTTAATGTCACAAATACACCTCCTACAACAGTGACATGTTCTGTTAATAACAATATATTCAATATTACTGAGGAAGATTTGAATCGTGTACCAGAAATATTTACTGATACTATTAGAGTAACAGTTACTGTTACTATTAGGAGGAGAGAAGCTGGTGAATATACTTGTACTGTAAGTACAGATTCATCAATAAAATCATTTCCTACTGCTATTACTCCTGGTATAAATGTCAGTGGTAAGTTACAACATTAATGTCATTATAATAATATATTTTAATCTCTAGTAACTGATCAACCTACTAACCTGGTATATAACAGAACTAGTCTAACTTCAGTTCTACTTGTCTGGTCATCTCCCATTAATAACAATCCAGCAGTAATAGGTTATGAGGTGTTTCTTGATATATCTAATGGCACAAGAGTAAATGTGGAGTCAAATACTACAGAACTAAATATAACTTCACTACAACCTGATGTCAATTGCATTGCGTATGTTTCAGCCTATGGAGGAGACCTACCTAGCAAGAGTGTTGAAACTGCCATATCTCAAGGTAACTCTACTTATCATTGCTTACATTGAAATTTACTTTAAACAGTTGTATCTACTGAGGTAACAGGTCCCAATCCTCCATTATCATATGGCTCCAACTTTACAGTAAGATGCACAGCCTCTTTATCTATTGAACTTAATGAAGTAGTGGTACAAATAATATGGACTGATCCATATTTACAAGTTATTAATATGACTACTTGGGGGATATCAGTTGGTAGTGGATTGTATACCAAAATGTTCATGAATGTTAACACTTACTCACTGGATTTGAACTTTAATAATCTTCAAGCTTCTCAAGTTGGAAGATATACATGTCATTCAACATTTATTGAACAGGAAAGTGAGCCATTTATACTACAAAGACAATTTATTGTGTCTGTACAAGGTTAGTATGCAGTCTGAGATCTTTGTACTAGTTTATTGTATTTTATATTATAGTTCCAGATCCAGTTGTTAATGCAGTAGTTACTCCTAATTCTGAACTAAATAATTATAACTTTGAGAGTGGTATGGTTTCTCTGGGTTGTTTTGTTATCATAACATCACTGGATGTAGACACTAATGTCAATATTACATGGTTTGGACAAAATGGAGTAGTAGTTCATGATGATACTCAATATATTATCAATACTGGTCAGCTCAATAATACAGTGTATAATAGCAATTTAAATATAACTGATCTATCATTAATTGGAGACAATGGGACACAGTACTTCTGTAAAACTAAAGTTGAAGCAAATAATAGTTTTGTCTTCTCTTCATTGGTAATACCTTCTGAAGGAACTTCAGAAAATGTTATTGTTATAGTGGAAAGTATGTGGTCAATACAGTGTCTTCATATATTAATTTTTATATTTCAGTTGTACCTTCACCTTCAGTAGAAGTAGTTCCTACTGGGATACCTATTATAACAGAGACTTTCACTTTAACCTGTAATGCCACAGTACCAGACAATGTAGTAGGTTTGGCTATTGTTAGTGTTTTATGGCTTTATAATGGTACTGAAACTATCGGCGATAACATGACACTAATCCATAATAGAGAAAGCTCTGCCACTTTGAAATTCTCTCCTGTCAGTCTGACTCAAAAAGGGCTATATACCTGTATAGCTACACTCAGTATATCTGGTATACCTCTACAGAAAAATACTGTTGTTGACTATGACTTCCATACACTCAGTAAGATATAAGATCTCAGTTATGATATTGTAGTATTTTATCTTATTCAGATAAACCATTTGTTAGTATTACCAAATTCGGATTTAACATTGCTGGTAATATGTATAACTTGTTATGTTCTGTGATTGTTGTGTTTGGTGCACCAAATATCACTTGGTTTTACAGTAATGGGACAAAAGTAATTGATGGCTCTGGAATCACTCAGATCTTAACTGTAGTGTCAGACACTATACAAACTTATGAACTACAATTTAATCCATTGATGTATACACATGGTGGTGAATATACATGTGTAGCTAATTTAACTGTAATACATGATGATGACAGATTTATTGGAGTTAGTAATGCAACAATAACTGTTTATGTCACAAGTAAGTTAATTTTATATATTACTTGTATCACTTATGTTATCACAGTACCAACTCCAACTGTCTCTATAACTCCTGGTAGTTTACTTATGTTCATTCGTGCTACTCAACAATATTTGTCTTGTAATGTCAATCTCAGTGATCCTATTCCTCCTACACCAAATATCACTATTAACTTGGAGAAGAATGGACAACCAATAGATCTGTATAATTCTAGGATTAACAAGACCTTGACAAGCAATAACAACGTCTATTCCGCAATATATACATTCACTCCTGTAGACACTGATGATGCTGGTAATTATACTTGTACTGAAAGTGTTAGTCCTATAGGATCTGGATTTAACTTTGAAGTAGAACCTTTTATTATTGATAGCAATAATTCTGTACTAACTGAACTGATAATACAAGGTCAGTCTATTGAATAGCTATTTTACTAATGTTGTTTAGTAAACCAAAACTAAAATATATTTTAGTAGGCCTTAAAACTTTTAGTAAACTAAACTAAAACTAAATTTAAAAATTTCTTTCATGACCAACTAAAACTAAAATTTTTAGCAGCCAAAAACTAAAATAATACTAAAATTAAAGCTGACATTATGTTGTTTTGATATTAGCAGTGATGCATGCATTTTTCAGCTGCAAGTGTAAACTAGTGTGACTGATTACTGATAACTTCTTGTGCTTAAGATTGCTACTGGCAGAATTGGAAGACCTAAGGAAAACTGGGTTTTGGAACTACTCAAGTACTTAGAGGAAGAGAACAAAAGCGTTTGCCTGGTAGTAAAACATAATAGAGAGGAATGTGGTAGATACTTGATGGAAAATTTCCAACCAAAAATATGTAGAGATGGAAAAAAATGAAAGGTTCAAAAGCAGAAAAAATCAGAACATGAAGTCCTTCTTAGAAAAAACTGAAAATATGTGTATCTTTGACCTGTCATTATTTGAATGCCTTTTCTTACATGACTGCAAATTAAGGGAATCAAGTAAACTAATATTAACTAAAGTAGAAAATTATATCAAACTACTATACTAATACTAAATAAAATTGCTTCACCAAGTTCTTACTAAAAGTAAACTAAACTAAATTGTATTTTATAATCCTTCATTATTACTAAAATAAACTAAAATTCTTTTTTTTATTAAAACAACACTAAATATTCTACTAATTTAGTTCTTTTTATCATTGTAGGTATACCAGCTCCAGTAATCAATGTTATCGCTATTGGTACTGGTGCTTTAGGAGAGAACTATTCTGTAGTGTGTTCAATAGATGTGAATGATAACCTCTATAATATTGTTATTATTATCACCATAGTCAAGATTAGAGAAGGTGTAATTAACTCTTCAAAGAGTTCTGGAGATAACAGTGTATCTATATCCTACATTCCACTAATGACATCACACAGTGGACAGTATCAATGTATAGTAAACATCAGTCAGATTGATATCAGTTACCAAGTCTCTTATGTCAAAACGTTCATTATTAATACTACTAGTGAGTTATAATACAATCTACTATACCCTTTGAATGGTAATTATTCTGACAAATATCATAGTAATTGTATAATTCTTAATTGCCTTTATTTCTAGTTCCACAACCAGTTGTTACTATATCTACTCATAATGTTGATCCAAGTTCACTAATAGAGGCAACATATCTTGATATAGTTTGTACTGTTAACATCAGTGATGCTGTTAATATTGGAGTTAGTGTTAATGTTGAGTGGTCTCAAAATGGTGGTTCTCCTCTTACTAATAACAGTGACTATACTATTAGTTCACTGACTATGTTAGGATCACACATGTACACTAGTACATTACGTATTGAAAATTTGAGTACTACTAGAGACAATGGTGCTATATACTCTTGTACTGTGAGTGTTCTACCATCTCCTGTATCTTCTTATATTACTAGTAATGAGAATAACAATAGTCTTATACTAAATGTGGCAGGTATAGTACTTAATTATACAAATAGTAATGGTATTATTTGTTATTATTTGAATTTATAGATTTCACTGTTGATCATGTTATAGTTGATATTTTATTTCCAACCACACCTACTGCTGGAGACCAGTTCACTATGACATGTAGTATTAGTATACCTGAGAGACTAGTACATGATCTTACTAGGCTTGTGGTAATATGGAGTTATGATCTAGCTAGAGAAAAAAGAGTTGATGTAATAAACAGTGATACTACAGTAGGAAATGTAACTAGGATTGGTAATCTTATCTTGAGTAATTTAACACTTAATCCAGTGAAGACATCTGATGGTAGAAGATATTATTGTTCAGTGGTATTTGAAGATTTAGGAGTTAATGATCACATGTTCAGAGGTCTTAATGTTCAAAGTGAGTTACTTATTATAAAACTAGTGGAATTATATCTCTCCATAGTCCCTCCACCCAGTATGACTATCACACATAGTCCTTCTACGGGACCTATTTATGAGAGTACACTCTTCAACTTGACCTGTACTGGTACACTACCCAGTGTAGTGGACACAACAGTGTCAGCTACTGTAGTCTGGTTTGATCCTCAAGGCAATACTATACCCTTTGTATCACGACGTATGATCACTAATGTTACTAGTAATGGAAACAATGAGTTTGAGAGTACACTAGTGTTTTTACCAATTGATAATGGAGATCATAATAGTAACGTTAATGACACTGGAACATATACCTGTCAGATGACTATTAGTTCAAGTGATCCTTTAATTATTAGTGGAATATACAGTACTGCTGACACAATAACTGTTCAAAGTAAGTAATGTTTACTTATTTACATCATTCTAGTTTCCTTTACTAGCTTTACCAGATATGCAGTTAAATATCTCTACTATGGGTTCTACTGAAGTAGGTCAAAACCTGAATATCACTTGTACAATGAGAGTAGTAGAGAGATTAGTTGTCACACCAACAATTGAGATAATGAAAATGAACACAACAGACACACATATACTACAAGATACAAACATTTCCTATATTGTTACCACTGATGATACTGGGTCTGAAACTAATTGGACAATAATACTACAACCAGTGACATTTAAAGATATATATATATATAAGGAGTATATATATGTAATGTTTATTTTAATGTGACTGGTGTTAATGATCTAGCAACTGCTACCTATGATTTTCAGTTTGCTGAAAAGGACTATGAACTGATTGTTGACTGTAAGTAACACAATAACGTTTGCACTATTGTAAGAAGTATTTGTTGTTATTTTGTAGTTCCTCCTGTGACCAAAAGTATTTCTAAAAATCATCAGGGAGTACTTTATGCTGGTACATCTTTCTTTCTTAGATGTGTGATTACAATGAATGATCTTGTAACAATACCTGTTATTGTGAGAAATCAGTGGACACGAAATGGCATATCTGTTCCTAGTGGTCTTTTAAATGATACTACTATCGCAGATGATCTCATACAAATTGGTTCTCTTCAATATGAAGCTACACTTCACTTCAATCCATTGGATATTACTGATGATAGTGGAGAGTATTCCTGTAATTTTAATATACTACCTAATATCAGTGACTATGAGTATGTAAGGAACACATCAGCTAATACTAGCACTTCTATTACCGTACAAGGTACATTTCCATTTACACTGTATCTTACTCTCTAATGTTGTCATAAAGCAGACTTAATGATATGATAATTACCTTCCCTATTCTTTTCTTATAGCAATCCCATCTCCAATAATAAACATTATGGCAACTGGTATAGCCAGACCTGGTGAAGAATATAATATTACTTGTACTGTTGAAGTTATTGACAGACTTATAGTGACACCAACTATTGTATGGATCAAAGATAGTGTTAATATATCATTAGTATCTGATGACCTAAACACTATCAATGTACCATCAATACTTAGTAATATCTCAGATACAATGTGCTCTTTGTCACTGCTCTTCTCTTCACTAAATACCTCTGATGCTGGACAATATAGATGTCAAGCTACCATCTCAGTGACTGAGATTAATCTTACAGTAACTAACACAAGTATACAAAATCTACCATTACAAAGAGTAAGTAATAAATGTAGTAATTTTATTGATATGACTCTATGAAGTCTAATGTCTTTCACAGGTTGCCAATTAACACTACTCTTACTTTTCTTCCTACAGTTCCTACTCCTAATTTATATATTAGTTTATCAAGACAAAGTGACTATTTAGCTGGTAGTGAACTGACTATTTCATGTGATATCATAATAGATCCTCATGTTAATACTCCCTTCATTATTAACACAATATGGATAATGTTGGATGAGTTTAGAAGTGGAATGGGAACACAGCTAGACAATATGAGAACAGTCCTAAGAAATGGTTCTGATAGTAGACAGTCAAGGATCTCACTTAATGATCCTTTAAAAACTGACTTCAACACTTATCAGTCTCAAGTTCAATTCAGTACTCTTAGTAGTTCAATGGATTCTGGAATATATACTTGTACTGTCGATGTTATACCAATAGCTGGTTATACTTACATTAATGCAGCCAGTACTAGTAATATCACTACTAACTTTACTGTTGTAGGTATGTGCTCATTACTTTGTTATTTATAAAACAGTATTTTTGTTTGTTGCTACAACTAAATGATTTGTATTCTCACATTTCTTTTTCTTATAGACCCAGTTATTAGGGACTTTGCTACAAGACCAGACTCATTTCTAGGTCTGGAGACAACTTGTCCTGACTCAGATCCTTTTGACAACTTTACTCTAGTGTGTATTGCTAGTAAACCAGCTTTGGTAGTACCAGCTCTTGAAGTGATTTGGCTACACAATGATACAGTACGTCAAGGTGTAGTTACCACTCAAAATGATGACACTTATGTAATGAATACTTTGAGTTTTCCAACAAGCTTTGCTAATGATTCTGGCATTTACACCTGCATAGCTAAATTAACTATTTCAGAGTCTCCTGACATCAGTTTAATAGAGATTAGTACTGTAATTTTGAAATGTAAGTGAACTTATTTAATGTCTTATTAGTGCTCAATTTTTCATATCATTGTATCAATTCAGCTCAAAGAAAACCTTATGCAGTCATTGATATGACTTCAATAGTTGGACAGACTAACTGTACTATCTACTTTACTATTCTATCCATTGCCTATACACCTGAGATATATCATATCAACTATATTGGTCTGGAATTACAGAATACTTTAACTACTAGTTCTAGTCTAGTGGGTACTGACAACATTACTGCTGTTAACTTGATATATCAGATCATATTAACTGGTCTAGAAGAAGCTAACACTTATAACTTCACTGTTGTATCTAGTAACTGTATTGGTAATAGTAGTAGTGAAACAATGAACTTTACTACTTTACCAGCAGGTAAATTAAAAATTTTCATCTAATATTTTTGATTTAATTTCGAATGTAATTTTTTACAAATTTAGTACCACTTGCTCATCCAAGAAATTTAATCAACACAACTTTCCTTCCACGTAGTGTTACATTAGACTGGAATCCACCAGTTAGAGTAGATCAAAATGGAGGGATAGTAGGATATAACTTGACTTGTATACAAACCAATGGACCTCAACTCTCTGGTTTGGCAGCTACTCAGAGTTCTACAGAGACGACATTTACTATTCCAGTATTAGTACCATTTACTGAGTACACTTGTAGACTGTCATCTATTAATGTTGTGGGTGAAGGACCAGCTACACAATATACATTTAAAACAGCTCAAGATAGTAAGTTGACATCATAATATCAATTTTTATTCTCCAAATAGAACCTGATGATGCTCCACAAAACTTTATTTCCATTCCAACTAAGACTGATGTGATATTTAAATGGAAGAATCCAGTTACACCTAATGGCATTATCATACAATATAAATTAGTTATTATAGTCAATATAGGAGCTGACTTACTTAGAAGCATTACTAGACTAGTTGATGTGACCCCTAACCACAACACAGTATCTATCACTGTTGATGGATTCTCACCCTATCAGAATTACACTGCTGCTGTTTCAGCTACTACAGTAGTTGGATATGGACCTAATGCTACTATTGAAGGAAGAACTGATCCTGATAGTAAGTATGTATCATTTATTATCTCCTTTTCCATACATTTCTCCAGTATCCTCTGAACCAGTTCTTATTGTTATACCAGTTATTATTAGTAATATCTTTGTTGCTAACACTATACCAGTAGTTAATGACACTGCTGTTAACCTTACTTGGTCTCCACCAATCACACCTAATGGATATATTAGTAGTTATAATATTGATATCACTGGTGGAGTTATTGTGTCATTAACAGTTACTGCTGATCCTAAATTGAATACTTACACAAAGATTATTAGAAGATTGCGTAAGCCCAATACATTACTAACTAGTAAATGTATTGTCTCCACAGGTCCAGGTGTCCCTTACTATATATCAATTGGAGCAGTCAATGAACTAGGAGAAGGAAGCATTACATCAGTTACTGTCTTCACTAAAACTGAAAGTGTGTAAACTTATAATATATTTTGTTCACTCATATATTGATTCAGCTCCCAATATTAGCCCTAGTGATATTACAACACAAAGATCCTCTGATGATACATCTATTTACATTGTTTGGAGAAAAGTGTCATTGGAAGAAGCTCATGGTTTCTTTGAGTATATTATAGTATTTGATGCTCTCAATAGTAGACGTAGACAATCAAGTGATATAATTGTACATGTTCCATTTAATATGACATCTATCAATGTAACTGGTCTAAATCCTCAATTAGCATACACACTTACTATGAGAATAGCAGTACATAATGAAAGAGGAGAAGTTATTGAAGGACCTACAAGTATACCAATTAGACTTGAGGTGCCATGTAAGTCCTTCTCATCAACAAATTTTTATTTTTAAATCTTTTTTAGCATCAACATCATCTACTAATGGTAGTTCTAGTACTGGTTTTATAATTGGTCTAGCAATAACAACATCAATTGCACTAATTGTTACATTTATACTTGTATTTGTTGTTATCATTTTTGTTAAAAGGAAGTCAAAGAAGTATAAGTTCAAGTCTAGGTAATTTATCAAACTATACACATCATGATTATAACTGCTAATTATATTCATTATACAAGACAAATTACTATATTTCATAATACAGAGATGAAACAGATGATATTGCAATGATTATCAGATCAAGCCCTAATATAGTAAATACATCTACAACATTGTAAGTTGACAGCAGTATATTAATACATATTATTATATTACTAACATAGAGCCGAGGAAACATTGTATGACAGAATTCCTGATGAACTATCAGCTTCCCCTGATTTTGATATACCAGTTTTTACTAATACTGATACACAAGCTACTCCAGATTATGATATACCGGTTGTTACTACTACTGATACACAAGTCAATGATCTACCAGTAGTTACTACTGATATATCAATGAATGCCAACCCTGCTTATACTACAACAAGTTTTGGAGAAGCTCAGCAACCAGACTCTTCTTACACATATGTTAATGTTGTTGATCAGCAACCAGACACTTCTCACACATATGTTAATGTTGTTGATCAGCAACCAGACACTTCTCACACATATGTTAATGTTGTTGATCAGCAACCAGACACTTCTCACACATATGTTAATGTTGTTGATCAGCAACCAGACACTTCTCACACATATGTTAATGTTGTTGCTAAGCAACCAGACACTTCTCACACATATGTTAATGTTGTTGATCAGCAACAAGACTCTTCTCACACATATGTTAATGTTGTTGCTAAGCAACCAGACACTTCTTATGCATATGTTAATATTGTTGCTGAAAGTAATTTCATGTAATTATTTTATTGAGTATTTTGAGGAATTTTTTTCTATTTTTTGAAATATTTCATTCACTAAGTTTAGTTTATAGTGTTGTTATTAATCATTTTAATAATGGTTATTTCAATATTTCCAGTAACACTTGAATAATGAAGGTTGTATAACTAATTAATTAATAATGCAAGCTACAATTTCAACTCTACTACATATAGCTATTATCAACCAGAGCTACAATGTCTTTATAGTACATTAATTTGTATGTAGTACCTATATACTAATATATAAGAACATTGTGAGAATAAAATGATCTATAAATTACCTCACATGTACCAGTCTTATCATTAATCATCTATTTATTTATTAATACATCTATTCATCCATCCAGCTTATATCATTTAAAATAACAAGTAAAACAAAGACTGTTTATGCTGGCACTTTGAAATTAAAGATTGCAGTATGAAATTATTTAGTAAGTTCAAAGAATGAATAATAATTTTTTAATGACTTTAATGAAATATACTGTTTTTGTTAACTGCTTGATCTATGCAGTTACCCTTACCATATATGGTAAGAGTCTTTTTACCTTTCTTGTGTTTAATATATATGCTCTATTATTATGTTGATTAAGCAAAACTTGATAGTGATTGCATGTTGAGTCATAGGGTATTTAAAGCATTTTGGTTATTATTCCTAAATAATGGGATCTAGAATGAATATAAGGTTCTCAGAATATAATGAAAGTTTCATGTTGAGTTAGAGATGAGAATCATTATCTATCAATCTTTCAATATCAAAGTATTTAGTCTCAAACTCTGTCCATGTGGTCACTCACAATATATAGAAATTAGCATGATTATTGCTAATGACTCTTAATATCTAATATTTATTTGATGTCTGGTGAAGTTCTACTGGATTGACCCTTTATAAATATATCATGTAAAAATATATGGTTACTGGTCTCTTTAGTGTATTTTGAATGATTAAAATAACATACATTCTACATATAGTGTAAAGTGTATTGGTTAATGATATATTTAATATAATAATGCATTGGAGTTCATATTTGATAAACAACATTGCTCTTAATGACATCATCATATGTAACAATGATAATTAATAGTGATAATTTGTTTGTAATGCTTTATTGAATTCACATTCCTAAGAAAACCATATCATAAACATTCCTGATGCCTACTCAATTGGGTCATTTGAATGCAAGGCTGGAATCAGTGTTTGCATGTGAAAGAAGGTTTCTGTTTTGGGTTGCTTACATATGCAAACATTCTTGGTTCACTTCTAGGTAATTTTAATATGTATAAACTTAGAATATGGCAATCATATGTCAGTAGTACTTTCTGTGGTTAGTGGTTAATTATATTAATCATATTCACATGTACTTTTTTATGTACAAGACCATTGCAAGTGTAGGTGTGGTGTCTCCATCCAGCAAAAAAAATTGAACAATATTACTGCTGGCCTGCTAAAATTTTTCATTAATTATTTTAATTATATTCATATTTATTTTGTTGAAATTGTTAATGTTGGTGCAGGAAGGTTTGTGGCTCACAATATAGTTGTTTTTACATGTATTTTGTTATACAATTAAGACCTAGTCCCATCCCCAGCTTACTATGTCTCATCATGAAAGGTAGTCTGGTATCTTCGCTACATTTTTGAGGTAGGATATAATATGGACACTGGTATAAATGTATCCAATGAAATCACTCCATTTAATCTTAGCAAATGAAATAGCTATATTGAGGAAACAGGACATAGAGAATAAACATCTTTTTTCATCATTTAAGACTTCCTATCCCAAGAAATTGAAGTGAGGTACCAGACAACCTTTTACCATGGAGTGTGGTAAGCTAGGCACAAGACTAGTGGGATTGTTGTAAATGTAGGTCCTGTGCTCTACCCAATAACATCAGAAAAATGAAAAGAAACAGTCACTGGTGTGGAGGCATTCAAAAGTGTAACAGACAATGATACAAGAGAGATGTCCAACGTGTTGTATAATTGAATGGAATATTTTCATATCAAATGTAAACAGACTTTTATTATTACTGATTGATAATTGTTTGTCCATTAATTATAATCTGTAATGTCTCAAATGATTTCTGCGGCAATAAATTTGAAGATATATTTTTGAAGTTTCTGTTGATGTACAAGTATGATAAATGGTTGCAATGTCTTTGTTTTGTTTTGATATTATGATAAGTTTTGACTTCAGTGTTGATTTCCACTATAGCCCGTTCAGCAATAGTCTATATTGTGATGTTATACAGAACAATGTATGTTGTTGCTCAGGCACATTCGTCAGGTCTAATGAAATGTAAATATTTACAAAAATTTCAAAATATTATGACAGCCCCACTTGTTGATGTAGTAATGTCCACACAAAACAAACCAAAAGAATGTCAGGTATTTGCTATCAATAATGTGAGGCTAACTTCAGCTGAGTTCACAATCCATTGGAATTGTAAGTGTGTAATTTGACAATTTTTTTCTGTAATTTTAATATTTTTTATAATTGCTACTAGGAAATTATATTTTTATTTACTAATAGTGTCAATTAATGTGTAAGTAGACATAATAGGTTTACGTCTACTTACCTTCTAGTGTACCACAACACACCTACCATTATATATATATTATTATATATAATATATATCATTATTATAGTTTGTATTAAAACTCAGTGATTGATGATGATTTAAATGATATTGTTAGATGTGTGTCTTTCAAATTAATGCTTGTTCCTATGTCAGGAAAATCACAACTTTTCAGGATTCATACTAACCAATATAATGATTGAATGAATTCAAACATACCTTAGATACAGTAGATAGTTAGCAAACAAAATGACAATGAAACAATATGCTTATCACATTGAAGGCTATAAATTACTATTGGTCTATGCATAATGTGTACTTAGTTATGGTCCATGCATATAATGTGTATTTAGTTAGATCATTCTAAAATGAATGGTTATTTTATGGAATTAACTTTTGCTTTATCATTACATTTCTAAGTAGAATACTTGTCATATGGCTAGTTGTGTACTTAGTTATGGTCTATGCATATAATATGTATTTAGTTAGATCATTCTAAAATGAATGGTTATTTTATGGAATTAACTTTTGCTTTATCATTACATTTCTAAGTAGAATACTTGTCATATGGCCAGTTGTTACCTGTCACATGTAACATTGATGAGAACAAGCAAAATTTAATATAATAGATGTCAAAAACATATATATGATATTGATGTCGTGTGTGCACTGCATAGACAACTTATGGATGCTTCTTGGTGTAACTTGACTGATGATGTAACAACATGTCCTCAATGACATCATTGTGTCATAGAGTTAATAATGTTAGGTTTGGTTTAGGGTTTAGGTACTATTTCATGCGATATTACAATAGATCCTCATGTCAATACTCCCTTCATTATTAACACAATATGGGTAATGTTGAATGAGGTCAGAAGTGGAATGGGAACACAACTAGACAATATGAGAACACTCCTCAGAAATGGTTCTGGTAGTGGACAGTCAAGAATCTCACTTAGTGATCCTTTAAAAACTGACTTCAACACTTATCAGTCTCAAATTCAATTTTGTACTCTCAGTAGTTCAATGGATTCTGGTATATATACTTGTACTGTTGATGTGATACCCATGGCTGGTTATACTTACATTAATGCAGCCAGTACTACTAATATCACTACTAATTTTACTGTTGTAGGTATGTGCTCACTACTTTACTAGTTACCCAATATTTGTGTTTGTGGCTATAACTAAATAAATTGCATTGTCACATTTATTTTCTTTTTCTTGCAGACCCAGTTATTGGAGATTTTGTTACAAAGCCAAACTCATTTCTGGGTCTGGAGACATCTTGTCCTGACTCAGACCCTTATGATAACTTCACTCTAGTATGTACTGCTAGTAAACCAGCTCAAACAATACCAACTCTTGAAGTGATATGGCTACATAATGGTACTGTATGTCAAGGTATAATTACCACTCAATATGACAACACTTATGCAACAAATACTCTGAGTTTTCCAACAAGCTTTGTTAATGATACTGGTACTTACACCTACATGGCTAAATTAACCATTCCAGAGTCTCCTGACATCAGTTTAACAAAAAATATTACCATCACTTTGAGACATAAGTGAAATTATTTTAATGTCATATTACCCTTCAATTTTTCATATCATTATACAATACAGCTCAAAGGAAACCTTATCCAATTAGTGATGTAACTTCAACTGTAGGACAGACTAACTGTACTATCTACTTTAATATTCCATCCGTTGCCTATACACCTGAGATATATCATATCAACTATATTGGTCTGGAATTACAGAATACTTTAACTAATAGTTCTAGTCTAGTAGGTACTGACAACATCACTGCTGTTAACATGATGTATCAGATCATATTAACTGGTCTAGAGGAAGCTAACACTTATAACTTCACTGTTGTATCTACTAACTGTATTGGTAATACTAGTAGTGAAACAAGGAACTTTACTACTTTACCAGCAAGTAAGTTAATAACTTTCTTTAACATTAGTTAGCTTAATTTTAATATTTTTAAAAATTTAGTATCTACTGCTCCTCCAAAAAATTTTATCAACACAACCTTCCTTCCACGTTGTGTTACATTAGACTGAGATCCACCAGCTAGAATAGATCAAAATGGAGAGATAATAGGATATAACTTGACTTGTATACAAACCAATGGAGCTCAAGTCGATATATATATATATATCGATCGATCGATATATATATATATATCGATCGATCGATCGATCGATATATATATATATATATATATATATATATATATATTATATATATATATATATTATATATATATATATATATATATATATATATATATATATATATATATATATATATATATATATATTATATATATATATATATATATATATATATATATATATATATATATATATATATATATATATATATATATATATATAATATATATATATATATATATATATATTATATATATATATATATATATATATATATATATATATATATATATTATATATATATATATATATATATATATATATTATATATATTATATATTATATATATTATATATATATATATTATATATATATATATATATATATATATATATATATATATATTATATATATATATATATATATATATATATATATATATATATATATATATAATATATATATATATATATATATATATATATATCGATCGATCGATCGATATATATATATTATATATATATATCGATCGATCGATATATATATATCGATCGATCGATCGATCGATATATATATATATATATATATATATATATATATATTATATATATATATATATTATATATATATATATATATATATATTATATATATATATATATATATATTATATATATCGATCGATCGATCGATATATATATATATATCAATCGATCGATCGATCGATATATATATATATATCGATCGATCGATCGATCGATCGATCGATATATATATATATATATAATATATAATATATATATATATAATATATAATATATATATATATATATATATATATATATATATAATATATATATATATATATATATATATATATATCGTTCGATCGATCGATATATATATATATATATATATATCGATCGATCGATCGATATATATATATATATCGATCGATTCTCACACATATGTTAATGATGTTTCTGAGTGTAATTTGATGTAATGATTTCATTAAATATTTTGAGGAATTTGCTTTTTCTGTTTTTTGAAAGATTTTATTCACAAAGTTTTGTTTGTAGCATTGTTATTCATTAATTTTAAATAGATTGTTTTTAGTATTTCTCTACTTTCCCAATAACACTTAGATAATGAAGAGTTATATAGCTAGTTATTTAATTATATAAGCTACAATTTCAAATGCACTATATAGCTATTATCAGCTATAGCTACGACATCTTAACATGAATTTGTAAGTAGCTATTTTCAACCAGAGCTACAATGCCTATATAGTACACTAATAATATAATAGCTATATACTAATATATCAGAATATGTAAGAGTGAATTGATCAATAAACTGTTCCATTCATTAGTAATGGCCGAGGGTGTACTGTTTACTAAAGTTACCTCACATGTACCAGTTTATCAATCATCTATTTATTTTGTTAATCCGTCTATCCATTAATCCATCTTTCCACCAATCAATTTATTCATTTTCCTCCATTTCATCCATCCATGCAGAGATGAATGGATGGTAAATTTTAAAATGATTGATTATTATGGGAAATGAATGGATAGATCGATGAATTAATGGATAAATGGATTATGCAAGCAGTAATAATGAGGAGTAAGCAATAATTGGGCCTTTATCACTAAGAAATATGCTATTCCATTAGCCAAAAATGTTAACTGCTCTAAGCAGTTATCTTTACCATATATGGTGTGAGTCTCTTTTGTTTTGTGTTTGATACTCTATTATTATTATGATTAACTACTAGTGCTTGATAGCGATTGTATGTTAAGTCAAGAGATATCTCAAGATTTGCTTAACTGTGGTTGGCTGCTGTCTTGAAAATGAAATGCTGTGTTGAACCTATTAGTTCTGTTTTCATTTTGATATCTCCCTATGGTGTTGATTAGTGCTCAAAGTAAGTTATGATTACATAAATCAGAATTAGGATTAACTATATAGCACATAACAATTTCACTATTATTATGCAGCCATATGACATTAACAGTAGCCAATCCCACTATGCATTGATAACAGTATATAGATATATATGTTACAGAACAATGATACCTTCTACTATCAGGCATATTCACAATGACTAATGTTTTTGTACATTGTGCATAATATTACAACTATATTGTCACCATCATCAGTAGTAGTTACTACTAGGGTACCTATTGTAACAGAGACTGTTCCTTCCAGTTGAATATTATCTAGCCAGATATAAATTATTAATAAAAAAGGGATATGTAATACTTTTATTCAATTTATAAGTCAGAATGAAGTACTGTATACTGTGGGAATTTTTTTCATCCTAAAGCTGGAATAACAGTGAATATATATAAGGTGTACATGTTAAACTAAATGGTATTATTATATTATACATTTGCTGTGTCAAAATCTAACAGTTCCATCTTCATTTTGAGATCTTTCTGTGTTGTTGATTAGTGCCTAGATTTAGAGACTGACAGTTTTATAACAAAGAGAAAACAATAGTGACACACAATTACTACAGACATTACTACAAATTAACATCACAATTATAAGAGGAAGAACATACAAAGTAACTAGGTGTATGCAAAAGTACATAATATCTAATTAATAAACTTCAGCTAATTATCATGTTCACTATCAACATTAACATATGTATGTATGTGTTGGTTCAAATTACTAAGATTCTTTTGATTTTGTGTTAATATCATTTGTCTCTGTAGTCACAGGTACATTAGTGATAACCACTGGTGTCTCATACTCCACATCATCAGGCGAGTTATTGTGTAGTGGCTCATTTAATGAATGCATTGGTTCCAATTGTTGAGGTTCTTTCAGTATTGTGTTAACATAATTTGACTCTGTAGTCACTGGTACATTAGTATTGACTACTGGTGTGTCATACTCCATATCATCAGGTAGATAGTCATATACTGGCTCTAAAGTTCTAAAAAATGAAAAGATTATGTTAACATGATCATTATCACAATGAAGAGTGTAAACCATAACCTGGAGTGATAGTTATAACTTGGACTGATAGTCATGGCAATATCCTCCCTTCTTTGGCTACATGGACATGGACATGAGGTATAAAATCAACACCATTTTAGTTTCTTACCTTGATCTCAGATTATAACTATTTGATTTTTGTTTCTTCGAAATAATAACAAAGACTACAGTAAGTATTAATGCTACTATAACTATCAATGTTATAGCACTTATCACTGCTAGACTAATTATAAATCCAGTACTAGAACTTTCATTAGTAGATGTAGGTAAAAATGGTGTTGTTACTAAATCTATAAAACAGTATTTACATATGATTGTAAAGGCTGGTACTCACGTGGTGCCTCAATCCTTATTGGTATACTTGTAGGTCCTTCTATAACTAGTCCACTTTCATTATGTACTGCTATTCTCATAGTAAATGTGTATGTTAATTGAGGATTTAGACCAGTTACATTGATAGATGTCTTATTAAATGGAACATGTACAGTTATATCACTTGATTGTCTACGTCTACTATTGACAGCATCTAATACTATAATATACTCAAAGAAACCATGAGCTTCTTCTAGTGACACTTTTCTCCATACAATTAAAATAGAAGTACCATCAGAGGATCTTCGTGATGCAACATCATATGGTGAAATCAAAGGCGCTATAAATATACCAATAATAATAATAAAAATGTTGACAATAATTTTTACTTTCAGTTTTAGTAAAGACAGTAACTGATATGGTGTTACCTTCTCCTAGTTCATTGACTGCTCTAATTGATATATAGTAAGGGACACCTGGACCTGTGGAGACAGTATATTTACTAGTAAATAATTCATTGGGCTTACGTAATCTTCTAATAATCTTTGTGTAAGTATTCAATTTAGGATCAGCAATAATTGTTAATGACACAATAACTCCACCAGTGATATCAATATTATAACTACTAATATATCCATTAGGTGTGATTGGTGGAGACCAAGTAAGGTTAACAGCAGTGTCATTAACTACTGGTATAGTGTTAGCAACAAAGATATTACTAATAATAACTGGTATAACAGTAAGAACTGGTTCAGAGGATACTAAAAGAGAAAAAATTATTACAGTATACGTATCAACTGAACTTACCATCAGGATCAGTTCTTCCATTAGTAGTAGCACTAGGTCCATATCCAACTACTGTAGTAGCTGAAACAGTAGCTGTGTAATTCTGATAGGGTGAGAATCCATCAACAGTGATAGATACTGTGTTGTGGTTAGGGGTCACATCAACTAGTCTAGTAATGCTTCTAAATAAGTCAGTACCTACATTGACTACAATGACTAATCTATATTGGGTAATAATGCCATTAGGAGTAGCTGGATGTCTCCAGTTAAATGTTACATCAGTCTTAGTTGGAGTAGAAATAAAGTCTTGAGGAGCATCATCAGGTCCTATTTGGAGAATACAAATCTGCTATTGTGATGTGAACTTACTATCTTGAGCTGTTTCAAATGTATATTGTGTAGCTGGTCCTTCACCCACAACATTAATAGATGACAGTTTACAAGTGTACTCAGTAAATGGTACTAATACTGGAATAGTAAACATTGTCTCTGTAGAACTTTGAGTAGCTGCTAGCCCAGAAACTTGAGATCCGTTGCTTTGTATACAAGTCAAGTTATATCCTACTATTTTTGCTACTTGATCTGGCGGATCCCAATTTAATGTAACACTACGTGGAAGGAAGGTTGTGTTGACGAAGTTTCTTGGAGCTAAATTTGAAAAACAATATTGATTTTAAAATGATATGAAAGTATATATGATCAAAGTAGGTTTATGATAACCTTGATTGCTGATTCTAATAATCGTTATTATATAAGTTGTAATAAAAATATGCAAACATGTTTACTAATGAACAAAAGGTAGTTGTTATATTTTGATGAGACATACATTTCAATGTCCTCTTTGTGTTATGTTAATCAAATGTAAATGTTGACATTTACTTGTGATAGTTACCCATTGTAAATTATTGCTGTAATGACAACTAATAATATGTTTTATGTGTGCACATCTAGTTAAGGCATTATCATCATCCTTACTTATATTGGGAGTTGTGGTATTTAAAGTCACTGGAATTATGATTGATATAACACCCATTAGATGCAGGTTACCATATGCAGTAATTGGTTGTACTGTGATGTTATAAGTAATCCCAGCTTTCAGATTTGGAATAGTAATGTTAAGATTTGATGTTGTTACAGGTTGGTCATTATCAGAATATTTAATAGAGTATTGTGTTATTTGTCCATTAGGCCTCAAGGGGATGTCCCAGGATACAAAGATAGATGAGCTATTATGACTTCTTACCAGAAAATTGGTTACATTTGTGGAATCTGCAAGATAAAAGTCATATTAATTTTATATACATGTATGGGTATTAGAAAATGTTTTAAAACTGTTGTTCTAAATATGTCGTTTTTAAAGTAGTACTACTAACATTCATTATATAACATCATTGATTTAATAGTATATTTATTATATTACAATAATAATATTATGGTGGTAAATAAATTGGCTGTTAATACAACAATACACTATCATTTAATAATATATCTTTTATTAAGTCATTGTTATTTTCATTAACCAGGTCATATATTACTATAACTTACTAATGGGTTGTGTTCGTATGTGATTGACAACATTATCACTTGAGAACATTCTTCCAAATTGTCTATTAAAAGCTACTACTGTGATAGTATAGTTTGCAAATGGTAGGACATCACTGATAACATATGATGTTGTACCAAAAGGTAATTCTACTGTGTCTGAAGCAGTTTGAATGCGAGAAGTGTAAGAGAAGTCTTGCCTAGCTTCATAGCTTAAGTCATAATTAAATGATCCATTTCTAATTGAAGGAGGAGTCCATGTGATAATAATATTAGGGGCAATGGGATTGATTGATGCGAGATTAATAACTTCCTCAGGAGCTATGAAAAAGAGTATATTATTGAAATAACATCATTTCCTTTCCCTAATATCCATCTGTCCATTCATTTGATTAATCCATCTGTCTATTCATTCATCTGAACTATACATCCATCCACTCATTCATCCATCTATATAATATGATACATACCATCTTCATTAGTAATTCCAGTTCTAGTAATATTAGATGAACTAAAATCAAGTCCAATAGCTTGAGTACGAGCATAGACAGTAAAATGATATTGAGAATTAGGTGTTAAATCATCAATTGTATAAGAAGTCCTATCTGGATCTGCTACAGTAATGGGTGATGGTGGACTACCAATGCTTCCATTATACTTTGATTGTGTAAAAGGAATAGATTTATATATAATCTGTAATGAGAAAATGAGATATAAAGTACTTTATGATATCAGGTTTACCATGTAGCCTATTCTGATACCATTGTCACAGATGGGTGGAGTCCAATCAATTCTTATTGATGTAGAACTCATATTAGTAACAGTTAGACTTTGTGGCTCAGTGGGAACTGAAATAGACACATAAAATGCAATGGATGTATAATAAATATGAAAGATATATTTATATGTCTTTAGAGAAAAAAAGGAAAAAAATATTAAGAAAAACAGACAGAAAGACAAAGAGAGAGACAGTTAGACAGACGTAGATAAACAGACAAACAGATATACTCACTTCCCTGAGGAGTAGCAAAAGGTACAGATGGAGATGTTGGTCCTAGACCAGCACTAGTCTGTCCAGTGACATTAAAAGTATACTGAGCAAATGGAGCTACAGAACACAAAGAGAAATAAATGTAGTAACAATCATTGATGATTGATGGACAAACTAATAAAGATATGTATGGACAAAATAAGTGAACTAATAGTTGTGTTAATTTGAACAAACTTACTCAGTCTAGTGACGATAACACTAGTCATATTACCAGTTACAGTCAAATTAAAAGCAGGTGGTGTTCCACCAGCAATTAGGCATTGATCAAAAGTATTAGTCTGTCTCTTCCTACGACCACCTCTATCAATCAAACCTAAAGCAACAATACTGACTATGTATGTCAGGTCTCCATTTTGTTCATCCAATGGAATAGGATCCCATGACAATATTACTGATGTGGGATCACTTTGATTGGCTGGTGGAGCTGAGGGATTGCCAGGTGCAACTGCAGGACCTATGTAATAATACAAAAAAAGCTGGAATAACATACTGACTAAGCAATTATCACAGTTATATATTATTGTGCTTAGATTAAAATAAAAATGTAATTGTACATGTATATGTAATAAATAATACATAAAAATATTTTATTCCAAAAGGTTGATATATTTTTAGTCTTACGTGATGTAAGTGTTGTATTAGTGACAATATTTGCAAAAGGACCTGGCCCAACTGTGTATGCTCTGACTTGGAAACCATATTCTCTACCTTCTTGGAGGTTAAAAAATGTCATACTAAATGTTTTATTATCAGTGGTATTGACGAGTGTTATATTTGTAGTCCCATCCATTAGTTGTCCACTAATGGTACTATATTCTCCATATTGTATCTCATAAACTTCTATGATACCAAAGGTCAAGTCAAGGGGTGGAGCTTCCCATGATACATAGATATTAGTTGTTGAGTTTGTAATAGCTACTACATTTTGAGGTGGAGCTCCAGGAACTAGTATATAAAAGAAATAATATTAGTGGCATAGCCATTAGTTCAAGCATTTCTCCATTAATAAGTCTTAGTATCCATCCATCCATCTGTCCTTTCGTCCATCAATCCATTAATTCAATATACCATTTTCATCTGTTCTTTGAATCAAAGTAATAGTAGGTCCTTCTCCTATTGTCACAGCTGTAATTGATATCTCATATTTAGTGTAATTCTCTAAATTCATAAGTGTCTCAGTAGTAATGGAACCATCTACATTTGTTACATTAACAACTGATGTCTGAGGATCAATAGCCACACCCAACTGTTCAATTATCTTATAGCGAATGATGTACGTGTCAATAATACCATTAATGTCCTGAATAGGGGGCGGGGACCATGAAAGAGATATGGAATTAGGTGTAGTGCCAATGACCGTGAAGTTTTGAGGGGAGTCAGCAGGTGCTATAGTAACAAGAGATGAGTATATTATGATAAGAGGTGTGTGGTAATGATTAAGTTAGTATAGTTAATGATGTGTGTTATTATTAGTAACAACAATGTGTTATTATTAGTACCAATAGATCATGATCTCCTACTAAATAAAGTATGCATTGTTTATAATTGAAGAATGTCAGCTAATAAGTGGGAGAATGAGAGATGAAAGATGAAAGAGAGAGAGAGACAGAGAGAGTCACTAACCAGCTTCAACAGTTCTGTTAGTCACAGTTGGACTAGCAGGTCCCTCTCCCACAGCAGTAAAAGCCAATATAGAGAAGCTGTAATTCACAAACTCTTGAAGTCCATTAAACTGATATTGTAATGTTGTAGCTTCCTTGATATCAACAGTGAATGCTGTCACAAATGAGACGTCTGTATCAATAAATATTGTGTAGTTAACTATAATGCCATTTGTTTCATTTGGTAAGACAGATGACCAGGTCACAAGAATAGATGTAGCATTGAGTGTTGTAGCTTGTAAGTTTTGTGGATATCCAGATGGAACTAAAAGAGAAAGAGAGAGAGAGAGAGAGAGTAGCTACTATAATATGCTATTATTACATACCTTCTTCTAGTGTTCTAACAGAAAGTGGTTGACTAGAACTACCATTACCCTCATCATTGTTGCCAAATACAGTAAAGCTATAAGTTACTCCTGGATGTAAGTTGTCAATAAATAACTCTTCTGGTGGATCTGGTCCATTTACTGATAGTGTTACTACAGCTCCTCCTAAGAAATCAGGATCAGTGTAAACCACAAAATAGTAAAGTATAGGAGCATTATTATCATGAGGTTCTACCCATGACAGGTTGAGGCTATGAGAGGTGAGATCACTGAAAGTGAGGTTAATAGGAATCTCAGGAACAGCTAAGAGGAAAGAGAGAGAGAGAGAGAGAGAGATTAATGATTTTGGTAATCTGTGTACACATAATACATTTGTGTGACATCCAATAAATACAATATATTCTCCTTATGCATTGTCATTACAGCAATATTATACATTATATATATGTGTGTGTGTGAGTATTATATATATATATATAATATTTATTATTTTTGTCACTAGAACAATGGTATATGGAATGATAGATTGTTTACAATAAGTGACTATTGGCACTAAATGTCAGTGAATGTCAACATTTACAGTTGATCAATGTCACTTATTGAAATGTACACCTCATCACAAAAACATTTACTATATAGTTCATTTTCAGTGTCAGTTAGTGTATAAAAATATCTATATCTTTTATAATTATATTCCAACTAATATAATAAATATCAGTAATGAATGACATTTCTTCTGATTAAATCACTCAGAAGTGGCTTTATATCTAATTAATTTACATTCTTAAGTCATAATACATATATTAGTTTTTGATCAAATATGATCATATTAGTGCTAAATATTATAATACACATGTACAAGTACACATTAGCCTTACCTTGAACAAGTACCAGTGCAGTTGTACTCATCACAGACTGATAGAAACTAATAGAACTAGTAGCATTACAAGCATAGTCACCAATATTATTAGCAAGAGCTGAGAACACACTTAATTCACTCCTTATAGTACCCAGTGATGTGCTAGTGGCTACAGAAACATCATTCTCAAAATCACCTGATCCTCCATCTAAATTGAGAACTGTCCCATTGTGTGTCCAAGTAATTGCTGGAATAGGTACTCCAATAGCCTCACAAGTTAATACAATGTTATATATATCAATACTGACATTGATACTTGTAGGGTTAGTAATAATGATTGGTCCAACTATAGGATATAAGTAAAGTCATTGAGTTAGAACAATAAGGATATTCAATAATATAATATGCCTTTGATTTATATGGGTTCTGTTATTAGTAAGAGTTCCATATACTAATAATATATGTATGTTGTATAGGGCTATAGTAAGATTATAAACCACATCAATCATCAATGGTTTGCTATAGGACTTAATAGTGAATATCAGTTTAATAGTATAAGTGGTTTAATTGCTATAAAAATATAATATATTATAAAGAACTAGCTTGCTTGGTAATGCATGCAGTGAACAAATATTTATTTATTCTCCCTAACAAACTATAGCAGATATTAACTATATATCTATGGACTCCATTTTAATTTAGTCTGTCATTCTTAGATTTACACTGATAGCTACTCAGTATAAAAGTAAAGTGGTAATATTTTATAGTCAGTCGGTTATGAGTTACAATTATCCTGTCAATATATCATAACTCACTATTAACAGTAGCAGTGGCTGTGTCATTACCAGCATCATTGTATACGAAGCACTGATATTGTCCTCCAGTATACACAGTACTTGTGAGTTCATAAACTGATTCAATGGATACTACCTCTCCAGTTCTTAAATATGTCCAGCGGAAACGATTGAGGGGTCCACCACGAGAGTTGCAAGTCAAATTGAATGTAGATCCATTAAAGGAATTCTCAATCTGTGGAGATATAAATACACTTTCAGCAGAAGAAACTAGAAAAACAAAAAAAATCAATAAACAATTGTAATGCTAAATTTTGATGTGATTATCAAGAAAAATTTTATGATACATACCGTTAATGACAGCATTATCAGAAGTAGCATTTTCAATAATTTTTTCAGAATTTACCACACATCTATACACACCATAGTCTTCATAATTCACTGAAGGAAATGACAAAGTAGATTCGTTAGCATTCATAATAAATTCAAATTGGCCATTCATCACATTTAATTTTTGCCAATGATATTGTGGACGAGGATGGGAATCAGCTAAACAAGTGAGAGAGACAGAGACATTAGCTTCTGTAAAGACAGTTTCTGGTTGTTGTATAATTTCTGGTCGTACATATAAAGTAGTAGTGTTAACATCTACACCAGCTTTGTTGATGACAATACAACTGTATTGTCCTCCATTTTGTGTAGCATTAATTGAAGAGATAGAGAAAGACACTCCAGTGGTGAGAGGTATATTAGACAACTCATACAATACATCACTAACTGATAGTGGAGATGTCATAAGTAACATCAATAGACTTGAACCAGACTGAAATAATTGATTTAAATCCATGGATCGTACCCAAACATAAGTGTTATTTGGACCTCCTCTAGCAGAACAAGTGAATGTAATATTACTACCATTGTCTACTATGATAAAGTCTGGATCAATTGTAACACTGCTATTTGCAGACACTGAGAGAGAGAGAGAGAGAGAGAGAGAAAGAGAGAGAGAGAGAGAGAGAGTATTAATGAATTGATTCAGGAAATGTAAGAGATTTCTACAAGATTGTCCACTGCATCTAATAGTAGTTATTTATATTTATAATAATTTGATCATGTGACTTATAGCAATGTCCATTCATTCCTAGTAAGATATTGATATCATAATAATAGTATATTTATTAATATTTAGCTTTGATAATGACTAGGTAGAGGAGATATTAATAATGAAACTTTGTCTGATTAAATCAGTTTGTTATGCTTAAGATTGAAACTATGCTCTTTACTACGTTTCTGATTGTCTAATATCACAATCATTAGTGTGTCTAATAATATGCATGACCTTATTTACCTGTAATGAGAGCTAGTTCTGATGTAGCGTTCTCAGCAATACCATTAGCAGTAGCAACACAACGATAGTTCCCATAATCATTATAGCTGATTGATGAGATAGTAAATGTGGAATCTGTTGCATTCTCAATGGGTTCAAACATTCTTGTTGTTCTGTTCATCATTTCCCACTGATACTCAGGAGCAGGAAAAGAGTCAGCTCTACATGAGAGGGAAACTGTCTCTTCAACATCCACAAATCGACCAATCGGTTGCTCTGTTATGACAGGTCGAACATAAAGAGTTGTAGAGTTATTGTCATAGCCAGCTTCATTGAAGACATAACAATCATAAAATCCTCCATTTTCAGTAGCATTTACTGATGTAATTGTAAAGACAGTCCCTGTAGCAAGAGTTATGTTAGACAATTCCATTATTAGCTGGTTGATCGGTAGTGGAGATTGTGTTAATAGATTTGAACTAGCTAATGCATTGTTAATATCTGCTGTACGGAACCAAAGGAAAGTGTTATTTGGACCTCCTCTAGCAGAACAAGTGAATGTAATATTACTACCATTGTCTACTGTGATAAAGTCTGGATCAATTGTAACACTGCCATTTGTAGACACTGGAAGAAAGGAGAGAGAGAGAGAGAGAGAGAGAGAGAGAGAGAGATTATTAATGAATTGATTCAGGATGTAAGTGATTTCTACAAGATTGTCCACTGTATGTAAGAGTAGTTATTTATATTTATAATAATTTGATCACGTGACTTATAGCAATGTCCATTCATTTCCTAGTAAGATATTGATATCATAATAATAGTATATTTATTAATATTTAGCTTTGATAATGACTACGTAGAGGAGATATTAATAATGAAACAATGTCAGATTAAAGGAGTTTGTTATGCTTAAGATTGAAACTATGCTCTTTATTACATTTCTGATTGTCTAATATCACGATCATTAGTGTGTCTAATAATATACATGAATTTATTTACCTGTAATGAGAGCTGGTTCTGATGTAGCGTTCTCAGCAATACCATTAGCAGTAGCAACACAACGATAGTTGCCATAATCATTATAGCTGATTGATGAGATAGTAAATGTGGAATCTGTTGCATTCTCAATGGGTTCAAACATTCTTGTTGTTCTGTTCATCATTTCCCACTGATACTCAGGAGCAGGGAAGGAGTCAGCTCTACATGAGAGGGAAACTGTCTCTTCAACATCCACAAATCGACCAATCGGTTGCTCTGTTATGACAGGTCGAACATAAAGAGTTGTAGAGTTATTGTCATAGCCAGCTTCATTGAAGACATAACAATCATAAAATCCTCCATTTTCAGTAGCATTTACTGATGTAATTGTAAAGATAGTCCCTGTAGCAAGAGTTATATTAGACAATTCCATTATTAGCTGGTTGATCGGTAGTGGAGATTGTGTTAATAGATTTGAACTAGCTAATGCATTGTTAATATCTGCTGTACGGAACCAAAGGAAATTATTATTTGGACCTCCTCTAGCAGAACAAGTGAATGTAATATTACTACCATTGTCTACTGTGATAAAGTCTGGATCAATTGTAACACTGCCATTTGTAGACACTGGAAGAAAGGAGAGAGAGAGAGAGAGAGAGAGAGAGAGAGATTATTAATGAATTGATTCAGGATGTAAGTGATTTCTACAAGATTGTCCACTTTATGTAAGAGTAGTTATTTATATTTATAATAATTTGATCACGTGACTTATAGCAATGTCCATTCATTTCCTAGTAAGATATTGATATCATAATAATAGTATATTTATTAATATTTAGCTTTGATAATGACTACGTAGAGGAGATATTAATAATGAAACAATGTCAGATTAAAGGAGTTTGTTATGCTTAAGATTGAAACTATGCTCTTTATTACATTTCTGATTGTCTAATATCATGATCATTAGTGTGTCTAATAATATACATGAATTTATTTACCTGTAATGAGAGCTGGTTCTGATGTAGCGTTCTCAGCAATACCATTAGCAGTAGCAACACAACGATAGTTGCCATAATCATTATAGCTGATTGATGAGATAGTAAATGTGGAATCTGTTGCATTCTCAATAGGTTCAAATATTCTTGTTGTTCTGTTCATCATTTCCCACTGATACTCAGGAGCAGGAAAAGAGTCAGCTCTACATGAGAGGGTAACTGTCTCTTCAACATCCACAAATCGACCAATCGGTTGCTCTGTTATGACAGGTCGAACATAAAGAGTTGTAGAGTTATTCTCATATCCAGCTTCATTGAAGACATAACAATCATAAAATCCTCCATTTTCAGTAGCATTTACTGATGTAATTGTAAAGATAGTCCCTGTAGCAAGAGTTATATTAGACAATTCCATTATTAGCTGGTTGATCGGTAGTGGAGATTGTGTTAATAGATTTGAACTAGCTAATGCATTGTTAATATCTGGTGTACGGAACCAAAGGAAAGTGTTATTTGGACCTCCTCTAGCAGAACAAGTGAATGTAATATTACTACCATTGTCTACTGTGATAAAGTCTGGATCAATTGTAACACTGCCATTTGTAGACACTGGAAGAAAGGAGAGAGAGAGAGAGAGAGAGAGAGAGAGTATTAATGAATTGATTCAGGATGTAAGTGATTTCTACAAGATTGTCCACTGTATGTAAGAGTAGTTATTTATATTTATAATAATTTGATCACGTGACTTATAGCAATGTCCATTCATTTCCTAGTAAGATATTGATATCATAATAATAGTATATTTATTAATATTTAGCTTTGATAATGACTACGTAGAGGAGATATTAATAATGAAACAATGTCAGATTAAAGGAGTTTGTTATGCTTAAGATTGAAACTATGCTCTTTATTACATTTCTGATTGTCTAATATCACGATCATTAGTGTGTCTAATAATATACATGAATTTATTTACCTGTAATGAGAGCTGGTTCTGATGTAGCGTTCTCAGCAATACCATTAGCAGTAGCAACACAACGATAGTTGCCATAATCATTATAGCTGATTGATGAGATAGTAAATGTGGAATCTGTTGCATTCTCAATGGGTTCAAACATTTTTGTTGTTCTGTTCATCATTTCCCACTGATACTCAGGAGCAGGAAAAGAGTCAGCTCTACATGAGAGGGAAACTGTCTCTTCAACATCCACAAATCGACCAATCGGTTGCTCTGTTATGACAGGTCGAACATAAAGAGTTGTAGAGTTATTCTCATATCCAGCTTCATTGAAGACATAACAATCATAAAATCCTCCATTTTCAGTAGCATTTACTGATGTAATTGTAAAGACAGTCCTTGTAGCAAGAGTTATGTTAGACAATTCCATTATTAGCTGGTTAACAGGTAGTGGAGATTGTGTTAATAGATTTGAACTAGCTAATGCATTGTTAATATCTGCTGTACGGAACCAAAGGAAAGTGTTATTTGGACCTCCTCTAGCAGAACAAGTGAATGTAATATTACTACCATTGTCTACTGTGATAAAGTCTGGATCAATTGTAACACTGCCATTTGTAGACACTGGAAGAAAGGAGAGAGAGAGAGAGAGAGAGAGAGAGAGAGAGAGAGAGAGAGAGAGAGAGAGAGAGAGAGAGAGAGAGACAGAGAGAGAGAGAGAGAGAGTATTAATGAATTGATTCAGGAAATGTAAGTGATTTCTACAAGATTGTCCACTGTATGTAAGAGTAGTTATTTATATTTATAATAATTTGATCACGTGACTTATAGCAATGTCCATTCATTTTCTAGTAAGATATTCATATCATAATAATAGTATATTTATTAATATTTAGCTTTGATAATGACTACGTAGAGGAGATATTAATAATGAAACAATGTCAGATTAAAGGAGTTTGTTATGCTTAAGATTGAAACTATGCTCTTTATTACATTTCTGATTGTCTAATATCACGATCATTAGTGTGTCTAATAATATACATGAATTTATTTACCTGTAATGAGAGCTGGTTCTGATGTAGCGTTCTCAGCAATACCATTAGCAGTAGCAACACAACGATAGTTGCCATAATCATTATAGCTGATTGATGAGATAGTAAATGTGGAATCTGTTGCATTCTCAATGGGTTCAAACATTCTTGTTGCTCTGTTCATCATTTCCCACTGATACTCAGGAGAAGGGAAGGAGTCAGCCCTACATGAGAGGGAAACTGTCTCTTCAACATCCACAAATCGACCAATCGGTTGCTCTGTTATGACAGGTCGAACATAAAGTGTTGTAGTGTTATTCTCGTATCCAGCTTCATTGAAGACATAACATCCATAAGATCCTCCATTTTCAGTAGCATTTACTGATGTAATTGTAAAGATAGTCCCTGTAGCAAGAGTTATGTTAGACAATTCCATTATTAGCTGGTTGATCGGTAGTGGAGATTGTGTTAATAGATTTGAACTAGCTAATGCATTGTTAATATCTGGTGTACGGAACCAAAGGAAAGTGTTATTTGGACCTCCTCTAGCAGAACAAGTGAATGTGATATTACTACCATTGTCTACTGTGATAAAGTCTGGATCAATTGTAACACTGCCATTTGTAGACACTGGAAGAAAGAGAGAGAGAGAGAGAGAGAGAGAGAGAGAGAGAAAGAGAGAGAGAGAGAGAGAGAGAGAGAGAGAGAGAGTATTAATGAATTGATTCAGGATGTAAGTGATTTCTACAAGATTGTCCACTGTATGTAAGAGTAGTTATTTATATTTATAATAATTTGATCACGTGACTTATAGCAATGTCCATTCATTTCCTAGTAAGATATTGATATCATAATAATAGTATATTTATTAATATTTAGCTTTGATAATGACTACGTAGAGGAGATATTAATAATGAAACAATGTCAGATTAAAGGAGTTTGTTATGCTTAAGATTGAAACTATGCTCTTTATTACATTTCTGATTGTCTAATATCATGATCATTAGTGTGTCTAATAATATACATGAATTTATTTACCTGTAATGAGAGCTGGTTCTGATGTAGCGTTCTCAGCAATACCATTAGCAGTAGCAACACAACGATAGTTCCCATAATCATTATAGCTGATTGATGAGATAGTAAATGTGGAATCTGTTGCATTCTCAATTGGTTCAAATATTCTTGTTGTTCTGTTCATCATTTCCCACTGATACTCAGGAGCAGGAAAAGAGTCAGCTCTACATGAGAGGGTAACTGTCTCTTCAACATCCACAAATCGACCAATCGGTTGCTCTGTTATGACAGGTCGAACATAAAGAGTTGTAGAGTTATTCTCATATCCAGCTTCATTGAAGACATAACAATCATAAAATCCTCCATTTTCAGTAGCATTTACTGATGTAATTGTAAAGATAGTCCCTGTAGCAAGAGTTATATTAGACAATTCCATTATTAGCTGGTTGATCGGTAGTGGAGATTGTGTTAATAGATTTGAACTAGCTAATGCATTGTTAATATCTGGTGTACGGAACCAAAGGAAAGTATTATTTGGACCTCCTCTAGCAGAACAAGTGAATGTAATATTACTACCATTGTCTACTGTGATAAAGTCTGGATCAATTGTAACACTGCCATTTGTAGACACTGGAAGAAAGGAGAGAGAGAGAGAGAGAGAGAGAGAGAGAGAGAGTATTAATGAATTGATTCAGGATGTAAGTGATTTCTACAAGACTGTCCACTGTATGTAAGAGTAGTTATTTATATTTATAATAATTTGATCACGTGACTTATAGCAATGTCCATTCATTTCCTAGTAAGATATTGATATCATAATAATAGTATATTTATTAATATTTAGCTTTGATAATGACTACGTAGAGGAGATATTAATAATGAAACAATGTCAGATTAAAGGAGTTTGTTATGCTTAAGATTGAAACTATGCTCTTTATTACATTTCTGATTGTCTAATATCACGATCATTAGTGTGTCTAATAATATACATGAATTTATTTACCTGTAATGAGAGCTGGTTCTGATGTAGCGTTCTCAGCAATACCATTAGCAGTAGCAACACAACGATAGTTGCCATAATCATTATAGCTGATTGATGAGATAGTAAATGTGGAATCTGTTGCATTCTCAATGGGTTCAAACATTCTTGTTGTTCTGTTCATCATTTCCCACTGATACTCAGGAGCAGGGAAGGAGTCAGCCCTACATGAGAGGGAAACTGTCTCTTCAACATCCACAAATCGACCAATCAGTTGCTCTGTTATGACAGGTTGAACATAAAGTGTTGTAGTGTTATTCTCGTATCCAGCTTCATTGAAGACATAACATCCATAAGATCCTCCATTTTCAGTAGCATTTACTGATGTAATTGTAAAGATAGTCCCTGTAGCAAGAGTTATATTAGACAATTCCATTATTAGCTGGTTAACAGGTAGTGGAGATTGTGTTAATAGATTTGAACTAGCTAATGCATTGTTAATATCTGCTGTACGGAACCAAAGGAAAGTGTTATTTGGACCTCCTCTAGCAGAACAAGTGAATGTGATACTACTACCATTGTCTACTATGATAAAGTATGGATCAATTGTAACACTGCCATTTGCAGACACTGGATGGGAGAAACAATATCACTTTTTAAACTTTACATTACTACACTTACCAGTTATAACTGCTGTATTAGAGGTAACTGTTTCATCAATGATTGCAGTAGTAGCAACACAGCGATAATCACCAAATGCTCCATGTTGGATATTGACTATAGTCAAGTTAGTATCAGTCTCTCCTGTAATAGCTACAAAGTTTCCAGTTTCATTTCTTTTCTCCCATTGATAAGTAGGTGGAGGGAAGGAGTCACCTTCACAATAGAGACTCACAGTATCTCCAGGTTGAACATATTGGTTTACAGGTTGTCTAGTGATATTAGGAAAGATATATAAAGTAACTGTGTCATTATCAAATCCAGCTTCATTAATAGCTATACAAGTATATTCTCCTCCATCATCTCCTACAATAGACTCCAATACTAATCTTGACTCATTACTGACAATAGTGAGAGTACTAAGAACTGATGTGACATTTAATGGAGGAGTCATTGGGGACAATGTGTTTTTTCCCTTTGATCCATTGATAGGTAGTATTTGGACCACCTTTAGCTGTACAGTCAAAATTGACATTTGAAAACCATGCAAACGTTTGTTTCATAGGTGTAGCATTAACACTGTCAACAGGTGATACTGAGAGAGTGAATGAGAGAGAGAGAGAGAGAGAGAAAGAGAGAGAGAGAGAGAGAGAGAGAGAGAGAGAGAGAGAGAGAGAGAGAGAGAGAGAGAGAGAGAGAGAGAGAGAGAGAGAGAGAGAGAGAGAGAGAGAGAGAGAGAGAGAGAGAGAGAGAGAGAGAGAGAGAGAGAGAGAGAGAGAGAGAGAGAGAGAGAGAGAGAGAGAGAGAGAGAGAGAGAGAGAGAAAGAGAGAGAAAGAGAGAGAGAGAGAGGATATTTCTAAAAGATTGTCTTTTGGATGTAATAGTAGTTATTTATAATTATAATAATTTAATCATTTGACTTATAGCAATATCCACTCATTTCCTAGTAAGATATTTATATTATAATAATAGTATATTTATTAATGTCTAGTTTAGATGATGTCCATTTAGAGATATTAATAATAGAACTACTTTGTCAGATTGAAGCACTTTAAAAATATAATCAACATAATAAAACAACATCCCACATAAAAATTACTTTAAACTTTCCCTATATGTATTAAATAACATTACATGATTATCTTGCGTATGTGTTGTTACCACAATATAAAAGTGAAAATAAAACAACATTAAGAATACTTATATTTATAAGAGATATGTAATGGCTTGAAGTATGGATATAACAAGTTTGGGTGGTATCAATAAAAATATTGGCAGTATATACAATGGCATTTCAATTTAAAATTACTCTATACTCTTATTTTGTCTGCCTGATGTTCACTATTATGTATGTAAACTATAAACCTATTATTGTTATTACTTTACAATGTGAGAAGGTTAAATATATGTAGGACAATCCCTTCAGGCATAAGTCAAATACTTCAAATAATTTTCAATCATATGTTACATATCATCAATAATGAATTTTTGATGGATCTGAGATGATTTTTCTAGTCTAATGAAGGATGTTCTTTCATTTTATTATACAGTTCAAATACCATATGATATCTTGTGATTGTATCCATATAAACTACACATTATAACTTCCTCTCTCCAAAATACTCCACAAATACCACATGTTTGTCAAAAAATATGAAACTAAATGGACAATTAGCCTGGATTACCAATGGATGTACAACTAAATAATGGATAGATAGCAAGTTACTAATGGATTGGAAACAAACTATTAATAGATACATAGCCTATTAGCCTTTTCTACTAATGGACATATACCTACAAATAGATATATAAACAGTTCTAATTTATGCATAGACAACTAAACTACTAATGGATATATAGATAGCAGCTGGTTGTTAGGAAACACTTGTAAAGAATGTATAAGAGAGAAAGAGAGAGTTAGGCAACTACTAGCATAGTTGTAATAATATCAACTCCTCCCTCCTATTCAAAGAATTTTGGTGAGAGCTAACAAGGCCTATGTAATGTTCAATATATACTAACATTTTATCGTAGCAAGTGTTAGTGAGTACTACTATAACAGCTGGTAGGTATGTGACAAAGAACTAACTACAATGAGTAAAGGATGTAGTATATTACATGTATTATTACACGTATATGTGCATACCTATGGCTTCAGCCAACCACAGACAGTATTACTAGTATACAATTATACACTCATCATTATATATACAAGCATATACTTTTGACTAACAGTTTGCTAAGAGCTAGGAGATCCATGTTATTAAATACTTAATGTGAGCCAAAATAAATGGATGAAGCTCTATGTATGTAGATCTAATGCAAGACACTATTAATGGTATAGAGAGCTAACCCTTTTTTCTACTATTAGCAATACCTGTAAAAATGACTTTGACTTCTGGATTACTTACCAATGACTGTACTTGTAGTTGAGTTCACTTCTTCATTTCCACTCTTTACAATACATTGATATGTACCCTCATCACCAAACATCACAGGTGTAAAACTTAATATAGGTGTATTGACACCAGGATCTTCACCATCTAGTCGTATCCATGTATATGTTGGAGATGGGAATGCTTCAGCTTGACACACTAATTGTTCATTACTTCCATTACTGGTAAATATCTGTGATACTGGTTGTATTAAGATAATTGGTTGGACATTAAGTGTTGTAGTGTTGCTACTGTTACCAGCAGTATTAGTTACAAGGCAAGTATAAATTCCACAATGTTTAGTCGCATTAATTGAAGAGATACTTAGTATGGAGTTTTTAGCATCATTTGAAGGTGTGATAGTAAGTTCAGGATCTGTATCATCTACAGGTACATCATTTAGAAACCATTGGAATGTGTTATTTGGACCACCTTCAGCAGTACAAGTAAAATTAACTTCAGAGCTGCTAGTCTCGAAAGTTTCAGATGGAGTGATAACAACATCCACAGGAGCAACTGAGAGAGAGCGAGAGAGTTATATAAACATTTAATTATATATATATATATAGCATTATAACATCATGCTACTGTAAAGTACATCATATTGAAAGTAGATTTTGATAATGAAAGTATGAAAAACATTCTTTCCCTAACACTAACATTCAATTACAATAAAACTTTAACAAACAGGTATCACAGTACCATTTCAGTGACATTAAAACATACTTCATTATCATATTTCATTTTATGTACCATTGACGGTCATAATAATGAGACAATATGTTGATCATTCTTACAAGACTACTTATACATAGATGCTTTAAACTAATTGTAGTAAATACCATTCTTAAATTTTACATGTATAGTAATGTTCATTCAAAAACTAAAGTTTCCAAAATGTAGTTAGCAGTTTTCTATTATATGACCACATAAAATTAATATTAAGAAATTATACCAAAAGTAAATATACCTCTATAAGTAAGAGTGAATTAACTATATAAAGATCAACATATGAAATTATAAATCTTCTTAATGTAAATCTTAACTTCAAACTTCTAAAGTAATAACAAAGGACTGCCAATGATTGAATTTGTGAATTATAAACACATTAAGTCATTGAAATTATTAAGGTCTTACACTAACTTCTCTTACCTGTAACTATGGCAATGTCCGATATCTCAATTATGATGATTAGTACTTCTTTACCATCAATAACAGATCCAGAGCCTTCTGGTACAACCAGTGTATCATTGTCTAAGATACCAATACATACATAGTAGCCAACATCTGATCCCAACACAGATTCAATGACAAGTATAGAGAAATTGAAGTTATCACTATTAGTTGTATTCTCAATGGTAATTACAGTATTTGGTGGATTAAGGTAAGGGGATAAATCTTTTAGATTTGTTGTGTTGTCCACTATGAAACCTGAAGGCAATTTAGCCCATTTTATGATGGAAACTGGAAAACTGGTCACATTACAAGATAATTCAACTCGATCACCTCTAGTTACATCAACAGATTGTGGTGACATAGTAATGAGAGGTGCGAAAGCCACAAATACTTGGTTAGTAGTGGTGTCTGTTTTATTAGCAGAATCATACACTATGCAATGATACACACCACCCTGATCAACTGAAGAAGCATCTATATATGAAATGGTGATGTTTGCCCTGGTGTCATCTTGTACAATAACATTATTCAATCTCCACTCGTATGAAACAATGTCACTACTATCAACTACACAGTTCAATGTGAGTATTTCATTCAGTTCTAGTAAAAACACTCCTGCTGGTTGAATAGTTGGTGACTGAGCATTGCCTATAAAAGAAGGAGATATACAAGACACTTCTTGAATATACATATACATAATTATATATGTATTTATATAAATGGTAAGGCCCAATCACAAAATTGGTCTGTTAACTGATTTTAAAAATGAGCCTGTCTGATAACTTTAGACGGGCAACAGTTAAAAGAAATGCAATAGACAACTACTATAATGTAGCTCAAATAAAATGACAGCTAAGCAGTTTGAAAGGTTTTTATGTAACAACTAAACTTGCAAGTATACTATAGAATAGTCAAATTTTGTCCTCAAAAATCTAGCAGATAGAAAATGGTATAGTAACTTTTTGATACATCACTGTAAAAATTAACATGTTACTTTAACCAAGTAGCTTGTAGTTTACAATGGTAAAACACTATTGAATCCAAACTTCATGTAAAAACTCACTCTATAATGAATTATTTTGTTACTTTGTAATAGTATAGTATATCAACAAAATATACAGTGAATAATTCACATGAACTCTAGTAATCCACTGATGTAATTATATATCGGTGATAGGTTGGTTTAACTACAACATGATTACATAAGTTGCTATGCAAGAGTAAGCATAATATTGTTTTCATTACTAATCTACTACTGCTTATGTAGCTACATAGCCATATATAGGCACATATATATATATAGCCTACATATACACACATAGTATATGTGAAAGTGGTTTAACTAGTTTAACATGTCTTAACAAGCCATACAGTATACAGCTTTAAAATAGTCCTAAATATATAAAGTAAATATATAAATACATCAGCACAATAGTGTTCAATATATAGGGGATAGTCAACCAGGTAAATGGTTACCATATCAAGGATTGTCATGCAAATCTAAAAGTATTGGTAAAGTTAATAACTGCAAATAACTGAGTAGTCTCGTCTTCTTCTAATTTTGGTTCTAAAAGGCTCAGCCCACTAATACTATTTACCATTAAACCAGACGTTCATCCAAATATAGCTTTTTAAATTTATATAACAGCACCATTTTAAAATATATCAATTGCATAATAATTAATATTACGAATGTGAAAAATCGTCAATACAAATTAAATATTAGCCAGGCTATATATTAAAGCTGAAGTGAAACTTAACTTCGAGTTCTATTAGCTACTACTTGAATACCAAATACTGCTACAATCCAGCATGGCACAGTATACTAGAACTGATAACGAATATATGGCTACATATGAATAGATTTGTTTGTTCATTTCTACCTTATTTCTACACTTTATTGCCGATTGTCATCCCTGTATATCCTCAGTTCCGTTATTTCTTTTATTTTTCATTTTTGTAATATAATATATGACGAATACAGTTCAAACTAGTTTAAATCAAACTTAAGATAATCAACTTACAGAATAGTGGTTCAGAAAATATAGAAAATAAAACAAGAGATAGCACTACTCGTATAGAAAATCTCAATTCCAAACAGCTGGACTCCATCAATCAAGATCCACTGTCTGACGTGTGGGTGTGTTACTCCAAATTAGCATACCTACACTCAAAGAATGTTTACGTAGTTCAAAATTAGAAGCAACTATATATATAGCATAGACTTTCACTATTATTATACAGTCATATTATATCCGATCCTACTACGTATTGTTAAATACTGAAGAGCGATACTATACTATCAGATATCTTCAATACCTTATACTATCAGATGTCTTCACAGTGAATAATCCTTTTTACATTTTGTATTTATCTCAGCTATATCTTTACCATCATCAGTAGTAGTTACTACTGGGGTACCTATTGTAACAGAGACTGTTCCTTCCAGATAAATATTATAGAGTTAGTTATAAGCTATTAATTAAATGAGATATATAATACTTTATTCAACTTATAAGTCAGAATGAAGTATTGTATATTTAGTTATTCTTGTATACTGTGGGAATTTTGTCTTTCATCCTGGATCCCAAATAACAGGTAATATATATAAGGTATACATGTTAAACTAAATGGTATTATTATATTATACATTTGCTGTCTCAAAATCTAACAGTTCCATCTTCATTTTGAGATCTTTCTGTGTTGTTGATTAGCGAGAGACTGACAGTTTTATAACAAAGAGAAAACAATGGTGACATACACAAAACATTATTATTAAAGACATTACTTCAAAGTAGTGTCACAATTATAAGAAGAAGAACATACATAGTAACTAGGTGTATGTAAAAATACATAATATCTAATTAATAATAAAAGCACACTTTATGATGGTAATTATAATGTTCATTATCAATATTAACATATGTATGTATGTATGTGTTGGTTCAAATTACTGAGTTTTTTTCAGTTTTGTGTTAAATATATTCTGCATCTGTAGTCACTGATATACCTAATATCTAATATATTAGATATATATTATCATCAACTACTGTTGTCTCATATACTCCATATCATCATGTAGCTTGTCATGTTGTGTTTCATTTAGCAAATGTACTGGTTTCACTTGCTGAGTTTCATTCAGTTTTGTATTAACATGATTCGTCTCTGTAGCCATACACAGGTATATTATGTTATATAAGGTAACAAAAGGCGAAGAAACATGTATAAATATTGAAAAAAGTATAAAACAATCTATTTAAAATATCTAACAAAAATGTTACAAAACATAACTTAGTGTATGAAGTCTAGATCTTTAAAAAATAGAAAAAACAAATTCCTCAAAATATTTAAAATAAAATAATTACATGAAATTACTTTCAGCAACAGTATTAACATATGTGTGAGAACTGTCTAATTGGTGAGCCTTTCCAAAACTTGTTGTAGAATAAGCTGGGTTGTTATTTACTGATATATCAGTAGTAGCTACTGGTAGATCATAGACCTGTGTATCAATGTTAGTAACAACAGGTATATCATAATCTGGAGGAGCTTGTGTATCAGCACTAGTAATAACTGGTATTTCATAATCTGGAGGAGCTTGCAGATAATCCGAAATACTCTCATACAATGGTTCCTCAGCTCTATGTTAGTATGTAACAAAATAAATTAATACTATATATGGTATGTTGTCAACTTACATTGCCATAGATGTATTTATAATATTATAACTTGGGCTAAAATCCATTGCAATATCATTTGTTTTGTCTCTGTATAATGGACATAATATGCAGTTATAATAATGATGTGAATAGTTTGATTAATTACCCAGATTTGAAGTTATACCTCTTTGACTTCCTTTTAACAAAAATGATAACAGCCAATACAAGTATAAATATAATACATATTATTGTAATTACTGTTGCCACTGTAATTGATGTTGTTATTGCTAGACCAATTATAAAACCAGTACTAGAACTATCATTAGTAGATGATGTTGATACTACAAAAGGTTAGGTACAAAACATTTTAATAAGATAGAACTCACATGGTGCCTCAATTCTTATTGGTATACTTGTAGGTCCTTCTATAACTTCTCCTCTTTCATTATGTACTGCTATTCTCATAGTAAGTGTGTATGTTAATTGAGAATTTAGACCAGTTACATTGATAGATGTCTTATTAAATGGAACATGTACAGTTATATCACTTGATTGTCTACGTCTACTATTGACAGCATCTAATACTATAATATACTCAAAGAAACCATGAGCTTCTTCTAGTGACACTTTTCTCCACACAATTAAAATAGAAGTACCATCAGAGGATCTTCGTGATGCAACATCATATGGTGAAATCAAAGGAGCTATAAATATACCAAAAATTATAATAAAATGTTGACAATGATTTTTACTTTCAGTTTTAGTGAAGACAGTAACTGATATGGTGTTACCTTCTCCTAGTTCATTGACTGCTCCAATTGATATATAGTAAGGGACACCTGGACCTGTGGAGACAATATATTTACTAGTTGGTAATACACTGGGCTTACGTAATCTTCTAATAATCTTTGTGTAAGTATTCAATTTAGGATCAGCAATAACTATTAATGACACAATAACTCCACCAGTGATATCAATATTATAACTACTAATATATCCATTAGGTGTGATTGGTGGAGACCAAGTAAGGTTAACAGCAGTGTCATTAACTACTGGTATAGTGTTAGCAGCAAAGACATTACTAATAATAACTGGTATAACAATAACAACTGGTTTAGAGGATACTAAAAGAGATAGAATATTACAGTACATGTATCAACTGAACTTACTATCAGGATCAGTTCTTCCTTCAGTAGTAGCACTAGGTCCATATCCAACTACTGTAGTAGCTGAAACAGTAGCAGTGTAATTCTGATAGGGTGAGAATCCATCAACAGTGATAGATACTGTGTTGTGATTAGGGGTCACATCAACTAGTTTAGTAATGCTTCTAAATAGGTCAGTACCTAAATCAACTACAATGATTAATCTATATTGGGTAATAATGCCATTAGGTGTAACTGGATGTTTCCAGTTAAATGTTACATCAGTCTTAGTTGGAGTAGAAATAAAGTCTTGAGGAGCATCATCAGGTCCTATTTAGAGAATACAAATCAGCTATTGTGATGTCAACTTACTATCTTGAGCTGTTTCAAATGTATATTGTGTAGCTGGTCCTTCACCCACAACATTAATAGATGACAGTTTACAAGTGTACTCAGTAAATGGTATTAATACTGGAATAGTAAACATTGTCTCTGTAGAACTCTGAGTAGCTGCTAGCCCAGAAACTTGAGATCCATTGCTTTGTATACAAGTCAAGTTATATCCTACTATTTTTGCTACTTGATCTGGTGGATCCCAATTTAATGTAACACTACGTGGAAGGAAGGTTGTGTTGACGAAGTTTCTTGGAACTAAATTTGAAAAAAATATTGATTGTTGTCATGGTAGCAGCAGATATCAGTTGTATATACATCCATCCACTACATGTAACCTTCTAGTGTCATTTGTTTATCATTGTATCTATCCATTGTCTGAATCATCTGCCCAGCTGTTCATTTATTCCTGCATCCATCTACTCATTTTTCTACCTTTCTGTCCATCCATCAATTTATACATCTGTCTGTCTGTTGACTGATCCATCCATCCATTCACTTATTGTCTGTTTCACTTGCCCAGCTGCTCATCCATACATTCATCCATTGTACTTACCAGATGTTTCAGTGGAATTAGTTGTACTTGTAATTGAAGGAGTAGTAACAAGAATGACAGATGATATTGATGATGTAAGGAACTCAGATGAGGGTACAACCTCAGTTGTTGAAAATGAGGGCAAAGCTGAAGATGACAGTATAGATACTATAGTAGAAGATGAGGGTACAACCTCGGTTGGAGATGATGAGGATGTTTCAATTGTAGAAGATGAAAACATTGTATTATATAGAGTTGATGATAGTAACACCTTTCTTGTTGACAAGAGTACCACATCTATTGTAGAAGATGAAGGTACTACCTCTATACTAGAAGATGGTGTGGTTTCTACCGTAGAAGACAAGGGAATAACCTCTATACTAGAAGGTGTAATTTCTATTGTAGAAGATGAGGATATGACCTCTATACTAGAAGATGGTGTACTTTCTACCATAGAAGACGAGGGTATGACCTCTATACTAGAAGATGATGGTGTAGTTTCTACTGTAGAAGATGAGGGTATGACCTCTATACTAGAAGATGGTGTAGTTTCTACTGTAGAAGACGAGGGTATGACCTCTATACTAGAAGATGATGGTGTAGTTTCTACTGTAGAAGACGAGGGTATGACCTCTATACTAGAAGATGATGGTGTAGTTTCTACTGTAGAAGATGAGGGTATGACCTCTATACTAGAAGATGTAGTTTCTACCATAAAAGACGAGGGTATGACCTCTATACTAGAAGATGGTGTAGTTTCTACTGTAGAAGATGAGGGTATGACCTCAATACTAGAAGATGATGGTGTAGTTTCTACTGTAGAAGATGAGGGTATGACCTCTATACTAGAAAATGATGGTGTAGTTTCTACTGTAGAAGACAAGGGAATTACCTCTATACTAGAAGATGTAGTTTCTACCGTAGAAGACGAGGGTATGACCTCTATACTAGAAAATGTAGTTTCTACCATAGAAGACGAGGGTATGACCTCTATACTAGAAGATGGAGTAGTTTCTACTGTAGAAGACAAGGGAATGACCTCTTTACTAGAAGAGGATGGTGTAGTTTCTATTGTAGAAGACAAGGGAATGACCTCTATACTAGAAGATGTACTTTCTATTGTAGAAAACGAGGGTATGACCTCTATACTAGAAGATGGTGTACTTTCTACCATAGAAGACGAGGGTATGACCTCTATACTAGAAGATGATGGTGTAGTTTCTACTGTAGAAGATGAGGGTATGACCTCTATACTAGAAGATGTAGTTTCTACTGTAGAAGACAAGGGAATGGCCTCTATACTAGAAGATGATGGTATAGTTTCTATTGTAGAAGACAAGGGAATGACCTCTATACTAGAAGATGTACTTTCTATTGTAGAAAACGAGGGTATGACCTCTATACTAGAAGATGGTGTACTTTCTACCATAGAAGACGAGGGTATGACCTCTATACTAGAAGATGATGGTGTAGTTTCTACTGTAGAAGATGAGGGTATGACCTCTATACTAGAAGATGTAGTTTCTACCGTAGAAGACGAGGGTATGACCTTTATACTAGAAGATGGTGTAGTTTCTACTGTAGAAGACGAGGGTATGACCTCTATACTAGAAGATGATGGTGTAGTTTCTACTGTAGAAGACGAGGGTATGACCTCTATACTAGAAGATGATGGTGTAGTTTCCACTGTAGAAGATGAGTGTATGACCTCAATACTAGAAGATGTAGTTTCTACCATAAAAGACAAGGGTATGACCTCTATACCAGAAGATGGTGTAGTTTCTACTGTAGAAGATGAGAGTATGACCTCTATACTAGAAGATGATGGTGTAGTTTCTACTGTAGAAGACGAGGGTATGACCTCTATACTAGAAGATGTAGTTTCTACCGTAGAAGATGAGGGTATGACCTCTATACTAGAAGATGTAGTTTCTACCCTAGAAGACGAGGGTATGACTTCTATACTAGAAGATGGAGTAGTTTCTACTGTAGAAGACAAGGGAATGACCTTTATACTAGAAGATGATGGTGTAGTTTCTATTGTAGAAGACAAGGGAATGACCTCTATACTAGAAGATGTAGTTTCTATTGTAGAAGACGAGGGTATAATATCTATACTAGAAGATGTAGTTTCTATTGTAGAAGACGAGGGTATGATATCTATACTAGAAGATGGTGTAGTTTCTACCATAAAAGACGATGGTATGACCTCTATACTAGAAGATGGAGTAGTTTTTACCATAGAAGACGAGGGTATGACCTTTATACTATAAGGTGGTGTAGTTTTTACCATAGAAGACGAGGGTATGACCTCTATACTAGAAGATGGTGTAGTTTCTACTCTAGAAGATGAGGATATGACCTCTATACTAGAAGATGATGGTGTAGTTTCTACTGTAGAAGACAAGGGAATGACCTCTATACTAAAAAATGTAGTTTTTACCATAGAAGACAAGGGTATGACCTCTATACTAGAAGATGGAGTAGTTTCTATCATAGAAAACGAAGGTATGACCTTTATACTAGAAGGTGGTGTAGTCTCTACCATAGAAGACGAGAGTATGACCTCTATACTAGAAGATGATGGTGTAGTTTCTACTGTAGAAGACGAGGGTATGACCTCTATACTAGAAGATGTAGTTTCTACCGTAGAAGATGAGGGTATGACCTCTATACTAGAAGATGTAGTTTCTACCCTAGAAGACGAGGGTATGACTTCTATACTAGAAGATGGAGTAGTTTCTACTGTAGAAGACAAGGGAATGACCTTTATACTAGAAGATGATGGTGTAGTTTCTATTGTAGAAGACAAGGGAATGACCTCTATACTAGAAGATGTAGTTTCTATTGTAGAAGACGAGGGTATAATATCTATACTAGAAGATGTAGTTTCTATTGTAGAAGACGAGGGTATGATATCTATACTAGAAGATGGTGTAGTTTCTACCATAAAAGACGATGGTATGACCTCTATACTAGAAGATGGAGTAGTTTCTATCATAGAAAACGAAGGTATGACCTCTATACTAGAAGATGGTGTAGTTTCTACTGTAGAAGATGAGGGTATGACCTCTATACTAGAAGATGTAGTTTCTACCATAGAAGATGAGGGTATGACATCTATACTAGAAGATGGAGTAGTTTCTACTGTAGAAGACGAGGGTATGACCTCTATACTAGAAGATGGACTAGTTTCTACCATAGAAGACAAGGGTATGACCTTTATACTAGAAGGTTGTGTAGTTTTTACCATAGAAGACAAGGGTATGACCTCTATACTAGAAGATGGTGTAGTTTTTACTGTAGATGAGGGTATGACCTCTATACTAGAAGATGATGGTGTAGTTTCAACTGTAGAAGACCAGGGTATGACCTCTATACTAGAAGATGGTGTAGTTTCTACTGTAGAAGACGAGGATATGACCTCTATATTAGAAGATGATGGTGTAGTTTCTACCATAGAAGAGAGGGGTGAGAGAAAGAGACAATGTTAACCTATAAAGGTGACATTACAGAGTACAGTGTGTTCACTTATATACATGTAATTTTACACATGTTCACATGTATAACAGTACATTTGAACATGTGTAAAAGTACATGTGAACATGTATAACAGTACATGTAAACACGTATACCAGTACATGTAAACACATATAACAGTACATGTGAACATGTATAACAGTACATGTGAATATGTATAACAGTACATGTGAACATGTGTTTGTGGTTTTGATAACAAATTTTTTTTAATAGTATGATTTTTTACAAGAATTATTATACTCCCACAATTCCTGACACTATATATCAAACGACACAAGAACTACCCTCACAGCTCTAGTAACATGCACAGTAAATGTTATTTCTATCAACTACAAAGTACAAAACAAACCTAAGCTTGCATTTCAAAATGGACACAGTATGATGTATTGTAAAGTTCTGCATTGCAAGTTGTCATTGTAGTAATTAGTTCTTATTGAAGATAAATTACAAATATGTACACTTAATGTAGCCTTGTCTAACTAAAAGTGACTATTATTCAATTGACATACATTACACTAGGTTGGGTCATGTTTTGTTGTGTAGAGTACAATAACAAACTATTTGTGACTTAATGAAATACACAAAGATCAGTTGTTAAGTTCAATTAGTTACGACACATCGTTTTCTTATAACAACAATATGTAATTGCCAGTTGTTAAAAGAACTATTGTTTGCAATGTAGATACACCATTATTATAATGTTAATGTAGTAATGTCTGCCACGAACATATTACTTTTGAGTAGGTTCATACTCAAAACAATAGTTACGATAGTATATTGTCTACAAATTATAATGAATATTTAATACATAATACAGTATTACTAACTAGTTTGCTGTAGTAAGAATTGTTAGTAAGCTCTAGACTACTGAACATCAGTATTTACCACAGTGACCAAGGATAGCTACCATTAGTAAGGTCTAGACTAGTAAAAACTATCCAGAATACATAGATATACACTGTTTGCCTGACAATTAAAAGACTAGAGTTATATTAATAAGACAATGTGTTGATCATTCTCGAATATCTATATACCTTATTCAAAACATACTTCCTTTTTCGCTTTACTCAAAGACTTTATGTGTAAAATGGTACCAAACACACACTGTGAGTCCATTCATTCCATACCATCTTAAAGATTACTCACACATTGATGTTTTAAACTAATTATAGTGAATACCACTCTAACATTACACAGATATATAGTAATGTTCATTCCAGGTTATATAGCTCATTTGACACTACTAAAGTTTCCAAAATGTAGTTAGCAGTCTTCTGTTATATTATATGGCCACAATTAGTAAGGAAAATTAATAATACTCAAAGTAAATATGGCTCTATAAGTAAGAGAGAGCTAACAACATAATGATCAACATAGCAAAATCATTAATCTTCTTTACTTCATTTAATACAATTCTCTGATGTTGAATTTGTGAATTATAAATACATCAAACCATTCAAATAACTAACAGCATAAAAATGGCTTCTCTTACCTGTAACAATGGCAATGTCCGATATCTCTATTATGATCATCAGTAATTCATTACCATCAATAGCAGATCCAGAGCCTTCTGGTACAACCACTGTATCATTGTCTAAGATACCAATACATATATAGTAACCAAAGTCTGACCCCAACACAGATTCAATGACAAGAATTGAGGAATTGAAAGTATCACTATTAGTTGTATTGTCAAAGGTAATTACAGTATTTGGTGGATCAAGGTAAGGAGACAGGTCATCTAGATTTGTCATATTGTCCACTATGAAACCTGATGGTAGTTTAGCCCATTTTATTCTGGAAACTGGAAAACTGGTCACGTTACAAGATAATTCAACTCGATCTCCTCTAGTTACATCAATAGATTGTGGTGATGTAGTAATGAGAGGTGCAAAAGCCACAAATACTTGGTTAGTAGTGGTGTCTTTTTTATTAGCAGAATCATACACTGTGCAATGATACACACCACCCTGATCAACTGAAGAAGCATCTATATATGAAATGATGATGTTTGGACGAGTGTCATCTTGTACAATAACATTATCCAATCTCCACTCATATGAAACAATGTCACTGCTATCAACTACACAGTTCAATGTGAGTATTTCATTCAGTTCTAGTAAAAAAACTCCTGCTGGTTGAATAGTTGGTGACTGAGCATTGCCTATAAAAGAAGTAGATATACAAGACACTTCTTGAATATACATATACATAATTATATATGTATTTATATAAATGGTAAGGCCCAATCACAAAATTGGTCTGTTAACTGATTTTAAATATGAGCCTGTCTGATAACTGTAGACAGGCAACAGTTAAAAGAAATGCAATAGACAGCTATTATAATGTAGCTCAAATAAAATGACAGCTAAGCAGTTTGAAAGGTTTTTATGTAACAACTAAACTTGCAAGTATACTATAGAATAGTCAAATTTTGTCCTCAAAAATCTAGCAGATAGAAAATGGTATAGTAACTTCTTGATACATCACTGTAAAAATTAACATGTTACTTTAACCAAGTAGCTTGTAGTTTACAATGGTAAAACACTATTGAATCCAAACTTCATGTGAAAACTCACTCTACACCAAATCATTTTTGTTGCTTTGTAATAGTATACTATATCAACAAAATATACAGTGAATAATTCACATGAACTCTAGTAATCCACTGATGTAATTATATATCGCTGATAGGTTAGTTTAACTACAACATGATTACAAAAGTTGCTATACAAAAGTAAACATAATATTGTTTTCATTACTAATGTACTACTGTTTATGTAGCTACATAATCATCAATTTCATAGTATGTAAGGAGTAGTATACTAGTAATCAATACAGTACTACTGTTATTTTTTGATCAATCTATATTTTCTCAATGCAACTTTTATAACCATAATATAAGCTACAATTTGGCTGCTAAAATAATTGATTTTATATAACAAGCCATACAGTATACAGCTTAAAAATAGTCCTAAATATATATATAAACTAAATATATAAATACATCAGCACAATAGTGTTCAATATATAGGGGATAGTCAACCAGGTAAATGGTTACCACATCAAGGATTGTCATAATTTGTTTTAATTTATAGAACAGTACCATTTTAAAAAAATATCGATTGCATAATAGTTAATATGACGAATGTGAAAAATGGACAATACAAATTAAAAATTAGCCAGGCTATATATTTTAAGCTGAAGTTAAACTTAACTTCGAGTTCTGTTAGCTACTACTTGAATACCAAACACTGCTACAATCCATCATGGCACAGTATACATGAAGTAATAACAAATGTATGGCTACATATGAATAGATTTGTTTGTTCATTTCTACCTTATTTCTACACTTTATTGCCGATTGTCATCCCTGTATATCCTCAGTTTCGTTATTTATTTTATTTTTCAGTTTTGTAATATGACGAATACAGTTCAAACTAGTTTAAATCAAACTTAAAATAATCAACTTACAGAATAGTGGTTCAGAAAATATAGAAAATAAAACAAGAGATAGCACAACTCGTATAGAAAATCTCAATTCCAAACAGCTGGACTCCATCAATCAAGATCCACTGTCTGACGTGTGGGTGTGTTACTCCAAATTAGCATACCTACACTCAAAGGTATGTTTACGTAGTTCAAATTAGAAGCAACTATATATATAGCATAGACTTTCACTATTATTATACAGTCATATTATATCCGATCCTACTACTATTGTTAAATACTGAAGAGTGATAGTATACTATCAGATGTCTTCACAGTGAATAATGCTTTTTACATTTTGTATTTATCTCAGCTATATCTTTACCATCATCAGTAGTAGTTACTACTGGGGTACCTATTGTAACAGAGACTGTTCCTTCCAGATAAATATTATAGAGTTAGTTATAAGCTATTAATTAAATGAGATATATAATACTTTATTCAAGTTATAAGTCAGAATGAAGTATTGTATATTTAGTTATTCTTGTATACTGTGGGAATTTTGTCTTTCATCCTGGATCCCAAATAACAGTGAATATATATAAGGTATACATGTTAAACTAAATGGTATTATTATATTACACATTTGCTGTCTCAAAATCTAACAGTTCCATCTTCATTTTGAGATCTTTCTGTGTTGTTGATTAGTGCCTAGATTTAGAGACTGACAGTTTTATAACATAGAGAAAACAATGGTGACATACACAAAACATTATTATTAAAGACATTACTTCAAAGTAGTGTCACAATTATAAGAAGAAGAACATACATAGTAACTAGGTGTATGTAAAAGTACATAATATCTAATTAATAATAAAAGCACACTTTATGATGATAATTATAATGTTCATCATCAATATTAACATATGTATGTATGTATGTGTTGGTTCAAATTACTGAGTTTGTTTCAGTTTTGTGTTAAATATATTCTGCATCTGTAGTCACTGATATACCAAATATTTAATATATTAGATATGTATTATCATCAACTACTGTTGTCTCATATACTCCATATCATCATGTAGCTTGTCATATTGTGTTTCATTTAGCAAATGTACTTGGTTTCACTTGGCGAGTTTCTTTCAGTTTTGTGTTAGCATGATTCATCTTTATAGCCACTGGTATATCAGAATTGACTATTACTGTCTCATACTCCATATCAATAGGCTGCTTGTCATGTAGTGGCTCATTTAGCATATGTATTGGTTTCACTTGCTGAGTTCATTAAGTTTTGTCTTAACATAATTTGTCTCTGTAGTCATTGGTACATCATTGTTGACTACTGGTGTCTCATACTCCATATCATCAGGTATATAGTCATATATTGGCTCTAAAATACTACAAAAAGATAACATTGATCATTACCATATATGGTGTGAGTCTTTTTTGTTTTTTGTTTGATACTTTATTATTATTATTATGATTAACTACCAGAAGTTGATATAAGATTTTATGTTAAGTTGTGATAACTCAAGATTTTGCCTAACTGTTGTTGGCATCTCTCTTGAATAATGAGAATGAATGTAATATTAATATAATATTATTACACATTCAATATGTTCATTCAATGTTCCTAATGGTTAGCATTGCTACTGGACAATTATAAGCATATAGGTGTCCATATAATATATATATATATATATATATATTACAATTATAAATTTTATATTGAAACCTATTAGTTCTGTCTTCATTTTGATATCTCCCTATGGTGTTGATTAGTGCTCAGAGTAAATTATGATTACATAAATCAAAATTAGGATTAACTATATAGCACATAACAATTTCACTATTATGCAGCCATATGACATTAACAGTGTAGCCAATCCCACTATGCATTGATAACAGTATATAGATATATATGTTACAGAACAATGATACCTTCTACTATCAGGCATATTCACAATGAATAATGTTTTTGTACATTGTGCATAATATTACATTATATTATAATAATATTACTATTTGATTTCTGTTTCTTTTAAATAATAACAAAGACTACAGTAAGTATTAATGCTACTATAACTATCAATGTTATAGCACTTATCACTGCTAGACTAATATAAATCCAGTACTAGAACTCTCATCAGTAGATGTAGGTAAAAATGGCATTGTAACTCCAAAGGTATAAAACAGTTGTTACATATGATTGTATAGGATAGTACTCACATGGTGCCTCAATCCTCATCGGTATACTTGTAGGTCCTTCTATAATTAGTCCACTTTCATTATGTACTGCTATTATCATAGTAAGTGTGTATGTTAATTGAGGATTTAGACCAGTTACATTGATAGATGTCTTATTAAATGGAACATGTACAGTTATATCACTTGATTGTCTACGTCTACTATTGACAGCATCTAATACTATAATATACTCAAAGAAACCATGAGCTTCTTCTAATGACATATTTCTCCATTCATTGACAATAGAGGTTCCATATCGTATGGTGAAATCAAAGGAGCTATATATATATATATATATTATAATAATTATTTATTTATATATAGATACATACATATATATATATATATATATATATATATATATAATTACATTTCTCTTCTTAAAATGTCATATTCATCAATTCTAATCTTTGACTTAATACACAGGTATATATGCTTATATAAGGTAACAAAAGGCAAAGAAACATAAATAATTATTGAAAAAAATCTAAAACAATTTATTTTTAAAAAATATTTAACAAAAATATTACAAAACAAAACGTAGTGTGTGAAGTCTTTAAAAAAATTAAAAAGCAAATTCCTTAAAATATTTAAAATAATTAAATAAAATTACTTTCGGCAACAGTATTAACATATGTGTGAGAAGTGTCTGGTTGTTGAGCCTCTCCAAAACTTCTTGTAGCATAAGATGGGTTGGTATTCACTGATATATCAGTAGTAACTACTGGTAGATCATAGACTTGTGTATCAGTATTAGTAATAACTGGTATATCATAATCTGGAAGAGCTTGTGTATCAGTAGTAGTATCAACTGGTGTTTCATAATCTGGAGGAGCTTGTGTATCAGCACTAGTAATAACTGGTATTTCATAATCTGGAGGAGCTGGTAGATAATCAAGAATACTTTCATACAATGGTTCCTCAGCTCTATGTTAGTATGTAACAAAATGTATTATTACTACATACGTAGTGTTGTCAACTTACATTGTCGTAGATGTATTTACTATATTATAACATGGGGTAAAATCCATTGCAATATCATTTGTTTTGTCTCTGTGTAATGGATACAATATGCAGTTATAATCATGATGTGAATAGTTTGATTAATTACCCAGATTTGAAGTTATTAGATGTATTTACTATATGCCTCTTATACTTCCTTTTAACAAAAATGATAACAGCCAATACAAGTATAAATATAATACATATTATTGTAATTACTGTTGCCACTGTAATTGATGTTATTATTGCTAGACCAATTATAAAACCAGTACTAGAACTACCATTAGTAGATGCTAAAAATAGAAGGATATTATAAAATAGCTACAGCGCATTCTATAGGATAGTATTCACATGGTGCCTCAATCCTTATTGGTATACTTGTAGGTCCTTCTATAACTTCTCCTCTTTCATTATGTACTGCTATTCTCATAGTAAGTGTGTATGTTAATTGAGGATTTAGACCAGTTACATTGATAGATGTCTTATTAAATGGAACATGTACAGTTATATCACTTGATTGTCTACGTCTACTATTGACAGCATCTAATACTATAATATACTCAAAGAAACCATGAGCTTCTTCTAGTGACACTTTTCTCCACACAATTAAAATAGAAATACCATCAGAAGATCTTTGTGATGCAGAATCATATGGTGAAATCAAAGGAGCTACAAATATACCAATAATAGCAATAAAAATAATGATTTTTACTTTCAGTTTTAGAGAAGACAGTAACTGATGTAATGTTTCCTTCTCCTAGTTCATTGACTGCTCCAATTGATATATAGTAAGGGACACCTGGACCTGTGGAGACAATATATTTACTAGTTGGTAATGTATTGGGCTCACGTAATCTTCTAATAATCTTTGTGTAAAAATTCAATTTAGGATCAGCAGTAGCAGCTAATGACATAATAACTCCACCAGTGATATTAATATTATAACTACTAATATATCCATTAGGTGTGATTGGTGGAGACCAAGTAAGGTTAACAGCAGTGTCATTAACTACTGGTATAGTGTTAGCAACAAAGATATTACTAATAATAACTGGTATAACAATAAGAACTGGTGATAGATGTGATAGATGCATAAAAATGCCTTTAGAGAAAAATAAGAAAAAACATTAAGAGAGAGAGTCAGACTGACATAGATAAAAGACAAACAGATATACTCACTTCCCTGAGGAGTAGCAAAATGTACAGATGGAGATGTTGGTCCTAGACCAGCTCTAGTCTGTCCAGTGACATTAAAACTATACCAAGCAAATGGAGCTACAGAACACAAAGAAAAATAAATGTTGTAACAAATGATTGATGGATAAACTGATAAAGATATGTATGGACAAAGTAAGTGAACTAATAATAGTTGCATTAATATAAAGAAACCTACTCAGTCCAGTGACAGTAACACTAGTCATATTACCAGGTACAGTCAAATTAAAAGCAGGTGGTGTTCCACTAGCAATTAGGCATTGGTCAAAAGTATTAGTCTGTCTCTTCCTACGACCACCTCTATCAATCAAACCTAAAGCAACAATACTGACTATGTATGTCAGGTCTCCATTTTGTTTATCCAATGGAATAGGATCCCATGACAATATTACTGATGTGGGATCACTTTGATTGGCTGGTGGAGCTGAGGGATTGCCAGGTGCAACTGCAGGAGCTATGTAATAATACAAAAAAGCTGGAATAACATACTGACTAAGCAATTATCGCAGTTATATATAATTGTACTTACATTAATAAACATGTAATTGTACATGTATATGTAATAAATAGTGCATATAAATATTTTATACCAAAAGGTTGATATATTTTCAGTCTTACGTGTGCTACAAGAGATAGAGTGAATTATCATAGGAGAGATGTATATGTAGTAATAATTAAATTCAGGTTATTCAAAGATGTATTATTATTTTTAACAATTGATTATGATCTTCTACTAAATAAAAATATTTTGTTTGTAATTGAAGAATGTCAACTTGATTAGTGGGAGGATGAAATATGAGAGAGAAAGAGAGAGAGAGAGAGAGAGAGAGAGAGAGAGAGAGAGAGAGAGAGAGAGAGAGAGAGAGAGAGAGAGAGATTAGCTGTTATAATAGACTCTAGGTTAATGAAACAGTGACCTAGGATATATGTGATGTATTACTAATTTACTATTACATACCTTTTTCTAGTGTTGTAACAGACAGTGGTTGACTACCATTACCTTCTTCATTGTTAGCAAATACAGTAAAGCTATAAGTTACTCCTGGATGTAAGTTGTCAATAAATAACTCTTCTGGTGGATCTGGTCCATTTACTGATAGTGTTACTTCAGCTCCTCCTAAGAAATTAGGATCAGTGTAAACCACAAAATACTTAAGTATAGGAGCATTATTATCATGAGGTTCTATCCATGGCTACTAAATATAAGATTCTGTGCTGACAGTGCTAGTTACATATTATGATATAATGATATCAGCAATAGTACTGTGCACTTGAGAAAAATATTATTAGAAATTACTATAGCAAGTAAAGCATATATATACATGTATTATTTTATATAAATTCAACATTTAATATAGAGTTAATTAATAGAGGCACTTTATAATTACCAATTAAAGCATTGAACATGTATCCTCTGCACTGGCTGTCACCGAAAATATGAATTGTCATATAGTGACAATTTCTACATATTTTGGAAGGAAACTGTTTATTGCTGTACCCTTCTGAACTTACCAGAAATAATGCTAAATACTTACCACATATTTAATTAATGACCAGTGTGTTTAATTTTCAAGCATCATTGGCAAGTTTTACTATGAAATAATTTCTACCAAAAAAATGAAGTATATACTCAGTGTGACAATTTTTCTTAACTTTTGGGATGGAAAATGTTTATTGTCATAACTTGTCAGGTGGATATACCATGCAAATCATACCAGATATTTTATTAATCACTGTTTAATTTTCATGCTGTTTGCATAAAAAATTGTGATTAATGTATTAAATTAGCTTCAGATGAACGAGGTGTAGTGGAAAGAGTTACAGAATGACAACTAATATCAAGTATAACATCAAACAATCTCCAAAATGGTGACAGAAGTTTGCTTGCATAGTCAAGCAGAAACGTATACACAAATATCAAAAAAACATCACACAATCTATTTTAACTAATCAATAAAAATGCTGTAACAAACTAAATAAAAGAAAGCTTTCAAAAAAGGTAAAAAAATCCTCAAATTTTTAAATTAAAATAACTATATTTTAATATTTTAAACAACGACATTAACATAAACGTTTTTTGAAAAATAAGAATTATCAAATATAATCACTATTATCAACAAAATCAACATATGTAGAAGAAGAGTCTGGTTGCTGAGCACTTGTAGTACCATAAGCTATGTTAAATTTCGCAAATATATCAGCAATAACTACTGATAGATCATAGTCTTCTGTAACAATTGGAGATTCATAATCTGGAGGAGCTTCTGAATCAGTAGTAGTAACAACTGGTGATTCATAATCTGGAGGAGTTTGTACATCAGTAGTAGCAACAACTGGTGATTCATAATCTGGAGGAGTTTGTACATCAGTAGTAGCAACAACTGGTGATTCATAATTTGGAGGAGTTTGTCCATCAGTAGTAGCAACAACTGGTGATTCATATTCTTGAGATTCTGTCAGTTCATGAATACTCTCATATAATGGTTCCTCAGCTCTATGTTAGTAATATAACAGACTTTATTAATACTATATGTATTATGTTGTCAACTTACACTATTGTAGGTGTATTTACCATATTATAACTTGGGCTGATAGCCATTATAATATCATTTGTCTTGTCTCTGTATAATTAACATAGTAAACATGATGTCATCATGACGAGGTAAGATGAATTACCCTGATTTGAAATAATACTTCTTTGACTTCTTTTTAACCAAAACTATGACAACCAGTACTACTACAATAATAATAATAATAAATATAATTGGTGTTGTCACTGATAGACCAATTATTATACCAGTACTAGAACTCTCATTAATAGATGCTACAAATAGGTAAACAAAAACGATATTATAAAACAGTTGTTACATAGGATTGTATAGGATAAAACTCATATAGTAAACAAAACTAAAACATGATTGAATGTAAAATCTTATGTATAGTCAGGTTAATGTACTCACAAATAACTTTTCAATCACTCACAATTTATGTCAAATCCAAATCCCGAACCAGATCCAGTTCCTGTATAAAAAAGTTCAATATACTTTTAAATTACTCCATTTTGACTATAAATAAACTAAAATATATTTGAATGTAATATCTTTAAGTATAGTCAGATTAGTGTACACACTAATAATTTTTCAATCACTTACCATTTCTGTCATATCCAGGTCCTGAATCAGATTTTGTATCTAATAGTGCATACATTTTGAATAAAGAAGTATTGTCAAATTATGTTCTTTACAATGATATTAAGTTATGATAAACAGCCAATATAAGACAAGGAATTCATACTAATATTATCAAATAAATTGTAAATATTATAGCTTGGCTGATGGTAAAACAATTAAAAATATAGTCTACTTAGTGTACACACTGATAACTTTTCAATCATTTACCATTTCTGTCATATCCAGGTCCTGAATCAGATCCTGCATAAAATAGTGCATACACTTTGAATAACAAAGTATAACCAAATTATAATCTTTACAATGATATTAAGTTATGATAAACAGACAATATAAAACAAGGAATACATATTATTCGATAAATTGTAAATATTATAGCTTGGCTGTAAATAAAACAATTAAAAATATAGTGTGAATATCTTACGTACTAAATCATCTTTAATAACTTACCATCTATACCAGACCCAGATATAAAAGGTGAATATAATAAGTTTAGCACATAGCACACACACACACACAAACGTTTGCATTTGTGACTTATATGTGCTTACCCTTGTTTAGATTATAAACCACATATTATAGTAAAAATTATAGCTTGACTGCTGGTACAATAATTTAAAAATATTCTGTGAACGCAACGTCTTACATACTAAAACGTCTTTCATAACTTACCATCTATATCAGACCCAAATATAAAAGGTGAATATAACAGCTTTATCACACACACACACACACACACACACACACACACACACACACACACACACACACACACACACACACGCACGCACGCACACAAAAACATTTACATTTGTGACTTATATATGCTTACCCTTGTTTAGATTATAAACCACATATGACCACACAGATGATGGATTATTGAGACAGTCAATGTTTGTAACTCTTGATGTTTTAGATAATGGATGGTTTTCAAAATAGTGTGGTCCAGCACTATAACCAACTGCTGCAGTTCGACTAGTCCATCGCAGAAAATCACATTTATAGGTAAATATAGCATAAGAAGTTGATCCTTGAGATCCAATCACAACTTGAAATGTGTTTGTCTATAAACAAAGAATAGTCATATATGTTTTATAAAGTAACTAACGATTACTTCAACACATCTGCCGTTTTGATATGGACAGACATTCATCCACTTTACTACTAATACCCAATCTAACTCCAATTTAACATTTTGGTTTAATTCCAAAAATGTTTCCACTACATTAATAATATTAGGATTATTTATCGAAGTGATAACTCCATATTCAACAATTCCTGTTGAAGTTAGTCCAATATCATCCCAAAATGGAGCTACTACTACTTCTGATGACAGTGGAAATGATGAAGGAATATAGCTTGGAAAGGATGAGCCAAAACTGAGTAGACCATTTGAGCTTATCTGTATTATCAAATAAACATTGATATTTAACTACAATTAATAATAGTGACTAAGTCTCACATATAAAGTGTTGAAAATTCGCTGTCCAAAATAAAAACTTGAAGGTAGTCTGACATATTTAGTGCCATCATCAACATTATTAAAAACATTTTTGTGTCCACTAAGATCAAGAAAAGCTAAATCAGCAACTGAACCAGATACAGAACCTAATAAAAATGAAATATTACTTCACTAAGAAGGAAAATACTCATTTCATAATCTTAATTAAATAAGTAGTATATAATTAACAATAATTAATTATTATATTGTTAAAAACTCCTTTTGAAAAAAAATAAAGAGCACACCAGAATCAGCACAACTTTTTACCAAGTTAGTTCATTATTTTGTGATATTTGACAATTCAGACTTCTTTGACAAAATTTCTTACTCTAGCCCTCTCTTTAAAGAGCAATGATGCAGCTCCGTAATTGCGAACCGGAGCCATTTTATTAATAATTATTCTTTGCGTAATACCGTAATAGTTCTAAAATGTCGTTACTCTTATTTCGAAAATTAAGAATTATAATGTATACCGTATTTCTGTCACGTATGTTTCTAATAATTCGCGAACGAAACTATTTGCGGGTTGAACTCTAATTCCCCCAATTATCTCGAATTTCGTCAAACATGTTTACACATGAATCATGGATTTGTACTTTATTTGTTAGAGTTTTTGCATAGGTAAACCAACAATATCTGTACTGAAACGAATAGTAGGTCGTCTAAGAAAGTCCAGATCTGTTTCAGCGAATCCAGTAGTTAATATTTCTCGGTTCATGAAACGATGAAGACCAGGATACAAGATTGTATCACAACTATGAACACAATTTTATTTAGTTACTAAAGACGATTATGCATTTTACACAATAGAATTCAAGAATATTTAAATTGTTATTCATTGCGTAATAATTAATATCACAGGGTCACTGGCACTTCAGCTTTGGAAACTTTCCAAGCTTTCTCAGCTCCTTACAATACCTCTGGTGACCCTGATAATTACACAGGAAGCAAACCAAATAGTTGTTCTCGAATCTGTTGATGTCACAGGACGAACATTAGGAAATAGAGCCACCAAATACAAGTCCAGCTAGCCTGCAACATTTACAAATTAGGACCATCTTTTCCCCAGCTAAAGTGATGTGTTGATCTTGCAAAGGGAAAAGGCTTTTTCTCATGGCTCTCTGTCCTGCTACTCAAAGAACATGACTTCTATAAATATGAACAAGGGAGAATTTAGGGATGCACTTTGAAATATGACTGGAAGTTGGATAACACCCCACAGACTTGTAGCTGTGGTGATGGGATAACTGAGATGTAGAATATCTTTTGCCTCATTCCAATCATCCATAATGTGCATTTGCAGGTAGTACCTCCCTTCATCATGCATCCAGCATATGGGTTGCACATCAACGTTACAGGAACGGATGCCCACTGGTTGAATGAAACTTATTTATTATATCTCATCCTATAACTTTTGGTATTTGGCCTAACATTTGTATATTTTTATGTTTTCTGTGTTATTACACTTACATTTTATTTTGCTCGTGTATTTAATACTTTTCCTTAAAATAAAGAAATACTTCACCTGGAGTTATGAGTAATTGCAACTAAAAATACGAGCACACCAAAATAAATTAATAAATGAAACATCACCAATAATGAAGACAATGATGAATATCTAGGTTATAATTATTTAAAATTAAGGTGGAATTTGCTGATGTAGGGATTTTTCTATGGATTATGATTCATCCATACCTTGTTTCTACACTTTTGGAATTGTCATCCCTTTATTAACATATTTAAATAAAGCTTAAGAAAATCAACTTACAGCATAGTAGTTTAAAAAATATGAAGCAAAAGAGAGAGAGTGCTACGTGTAAAAGTCTTGATCCTAAGTAGCTGGACTCCATCAATGAAGATCTACCACCACACTGTATGGAAGTGTTATTTCCTGCATTGTTTCAAAGCAGGAGATTTTCCTGCAATAGCTGTCATGAGTAAAGTTAAGATAAGGAAATACAAAGCTGTATAACCATATATGGTTAAATCAACCAGTCAATTTTTTATGGTGTTATACACTGTACTATTTAACTGACAAGCATGAGGACAATTTAGCTTTAATATACTGTTATAAGCTACAACTTGAATACCAAGTACCACTCAGTACAATCCATGAATGGTTTATATATGTAAGTGATAACAATTATATACATGGTTACATTTATTGATGTAGGAATTTTGTATGGATTATGATTCATCAATACCTTGTTTCTATGCTTTTGGTATTGTCATCCCTTCATTAATTTAATTAAATAAACTTAAGACAATCAAATTTATAGGATAATGTTCTAAAGAAAATATGAAGCAAAAAGAGATAGATGCTAAAGTCTTGATCCTGAGTAGCTGTCTCCATTGATCCAGATGTAATGTTATTCTATATTCCTGCAACAGATGTCATGAGTAGAGTTATGATAAAGGACAATAAAGCTATATACACTGTACTATTTAGATGACATATATAATTTACACAGTGCATGGGTATTATCATCAACAGCTAATATAGTGTATCAAATCAGATGCTGTTGACCAAATGTCTAGATCTATATCCAGTGGGGTTAGAATAACAGGACACCTAAAGTGATCATATCGCTCTTAAAATTATATTTATGTAGTTTAATATAAATATGACATTTATAGTAATCAACCTTACTACATTGTCAATTAAATAGTGTAGCATTACAGGTTTAATTGAGGATCACCATTACAATAGCTACCCATTTTTAGTAAAACTTACTTCTATTGAATTCGAAGGTGAAAGTACAGCTGAAATATACTACAAAGACGATATTCGTAGTGAAAGGTTCGACAATGAAAAGTATTATTGTTCAGTATATTTAATAATTAAGAGTCAATGATCATAATTATAATGATTGAGAACTTGGTATTCAAATTAAGTTAGGAGCACAAATTTATGAACATTAGTAGATTACGTATTAATAAATTGAGTTTTACTGGATACAATGATACTATGTGCTCTGTTATGTCAATGTCTATTACAACCATCTACTACATGTTCTTATAATATACTTACAATAATTCTCTTAGTATTTATATACAATTATAAACATAACAACAAATATAATTGAAAAATCATCCTAACATTATTTTTGCAGTACTATTGTTGTTGTAAAGGACTGGATTATTGTTAACTTCAATGACTGAAGAGATGGTAAAAGAAGCTATACCAGGAACTGCTCACAAAAGACAGTTACACCCAATTCGAAGTGCTCAAAGTGTTAAAAATATAATATTCATTACATATTATAGTTGCTATTTGTGTCGGCCGTTATTGGAATTTCATTCGTCACTCACGGACAAAAATGGTGCCTTGTGTCTACAATGTCTTTATAGTACAGTAAAAGTAATACCGATAAACTCACATACATTCTAAGAAAGCTAGAGTTCTATTATTATATCCATTTATCAATTATGCCTGGCCCCCAGTGTAGTTTCGGTTATTATTTATTTGTTATAATCATCTAATATAAAAGTACCTAAATAATAATCTAGCTTTTGTCATTTATTCTTTTCCAAAAGAAACTGTACAAACACTATTTTATAGATCTAACTTGTCCACACAATGTTAAATGCATGCATAATTGAACCACATGATGAGGGATTGAGTCAAGTACGTAAATACTCCATGATCAGTGTCATGGTTGTGATATAATTGTAGTGTGAGTTCAGGAGGATACGTAGCAAGAGGTGAGTCGATTCTCTTTCATGACTTCAATGAAGGCCATTTCTTATTAGGCGCCAGTACATTTTTGATGAGACGATACGATTGAAGCGCCACGGCAGCTAAGAAGGATTGCCCTTTGCTTTCCCGCATCTTAGAAATCATTTGCTGTAAAATATTGCTCCATATGTAGCAGTAGCCATGACACCATCGTCGCAAAATATGTGGTAACTTAAACCATTGAACAACTAGAATTTGAATATATCTTTACACACAACATAACTGTAAAACAGAACTAAGAAAGCTTTTAAAAAACATGTCAAAAGTCTAGTGCTAAGATATGAACATTAACACTAACTAAACAATGTCACCTATAACAAAAACATATCATAAGCACCTATTAACAAATATATATGAAAATTGATCCAAATAAAAGATACATCATAAACAATTAGTGAGTACTGAATAAAATACAATTACAACAATATTATATAGGTGTATTTACTATATTAAAACTTGGGCCAACAGCCATTTCAATATCATTTGTTTTGTCTCTGTATAATGATAGATAATAAACATGATGTCATCATGACTACTTTGATGAATTACCCTGATTTTAAATTATACTTCTTTGACTTCCTTTTAACCAAAACTATGACAACCAATACTACTACAGTAATAATAATAATAAATATAATAGCTGCTGTCATTGTTAGACCAATTATTATACCAGTACTAGAACTCTCATTAATAGATGCTAAAAAAGATAAACATAAATGATAGATAGGATTGTATAGGATAAAACTCATATGGTAAACAAACTAAAACATAATTGAATGTAAAATCTTATGTATAGTCAGGTTAATGTACTCACAAATAACTTTTCAATCACTCACAATTTATGTCAAATCCAAATCCTGAACCAGATCCAGTTCCTGTATAAAAAAGTTCAATATACTTTTAAATTACTCCATTTTGACTATAAATAAACTAAAATATATTTGAATGTAATATCTTTAAGTATAGTCAGATTAGTGTACACACTAATAATTTTTCAATCACTTACCATTTCTGTCATATCCAGGTCCTAAATCAGATTTTGTATCTAATAGTGCATACATTTTGAATAAAGAAGTATTGTCAAATTATGTTCTTTACAATGATATTAAGTTATGATAAACAGCCAATATAAGACAAGGAATTCATACTAATATCATTGAATAAATTGTAAATATTATAGCTTGGCTGCAAGTAAAACAATTAAAAATATAGTCTACTTAGTGTACACACAGATAACTTTCAATCACTTACCATTTCTGTCATATCCAGGTCCAAAATCAGATCCTGCATAAAATAGTGCATACACTTTGAATAAAGAAGTATAACCAAATTATAATCTTTACAATGATATTAAGTTATGATGAACAGACAATATAAAACAAGGAATACATACTAATATTATTCAATAAATTGTAAATATTATAGCTTGGCTGTAAATAAAACAATTAAAAATATAGTGTGAACACAATATCTTACGTACTAAATCGTCTTTAATAACTTACCATCTATACCAGACCCAAATATAAAAGGTGAATATAATAAGTTTAGCACATAACACACACACACACAAACATTTGCATTTGTGACTTATATATGCTTACCCTTGTTTAGATTATAAATCACATATGACCATACAGATGATGGATAATTGAGACAGTCAATGTTTGTAACTCTTGATGTTTTAGATAATGGATGGTTTTCAAAATAGTGTGGTCCAGCACTATAGCCAACTGCTGCAGTTCGACTAGTCCATCGCAGAAAATCACATTTATAGGTAAATATAGCATAAGAAGTTGATCCTTGGGATGCAATCACAACTTGAAATGTGTTTGTCTATAAACAAAGAATAGTCATATATGTTTTATAAAGTAACTAATGATTACTTCAACACATCTGCCGTTTTGATATGGACAGACATTCATCCACTTTACTACTAATACCCAATCTAACTCCAATTTAACATTTTGGTTTAATTCCAAAAATGTTTCCACTACATTAATAATATTAGGATTATTTCTCGAAGTGATAACTCCATATTCAACAATTCCTGTTGAAGTTAGTCCAATATCATCCCAAAATGGAGCTACCACTACTACTTCTGATGACAGTGGAAATGATGTAGGATTATAGTCTGGATAGGATGAGCCAAAACTGAGTAGACCATTTGAACTTATCTGTATTATCGAATAAACATTGATATTTAACTACAATTAATAACAGTGACTAAGTCTCACATATAAAGTGTTGAAAATTCGTTGCCCAAAGTAAAAACTTGAAGGTAGCCTGACATATTTAGTGTCATCATCAACATTATTAAACACATTTTTGTGTCCGCTAAGATCAAGAAAAGCTAAATCAGCGACGGACCCAGATACAGAACCTAATATAAGTGGAATATTATCTCACTAAGAAGGAAAATGATAATTTCATAATTAAATAAGTAGTAACTAAGTGAATAATTAATTTATTATTATTGATAAAAAATTCCTCCTGACAAAAACACACTATATGAAAGCACACCAGAATCATCATAACTTTAAATTAAAAAAATATATATGTAATAAAAATATAATAATAGCTAAATCATTGTGTTGAATTATTCTTAATGTTCGCAATTTTATTCCGCGTGGGTACGTGGTCTGTCATGTGAAGGTATGTTGCTGAAAATATCTTTAAACAAAACTAACTAAAAACATTGTTCAAGATCCAAAAACTAATTATAACTAACTAAACGTAAAAAGAAAAGAAAACTAGACAACACTAATAATATTGGAGTTAGTTATGTAGTTTAATAGTTTCTTGTCAAACGCACAAATTAATGAAGTAGCTTAGTCTCGCGAGCCAGATCCAATATATGTTTTGCGAGACTAATTTAACCAGGTTAGTTCATTATATTGCAACATTTGACAAGTCAGACTTCTTCGACAAAATTTTTTACTGTAACCGCCTTTAAAGAACAATGAGGCAGGTCCGTAATAGCGGACCGGAGCTATTTTATTATTATTTATTCTTTGCGTAATACCGTAATAATTCTAAAATTTCGATACTTTAATTTCGAAAATTTATAATTATATTGCATATTTCTGTAGAATTCAAGAATTTTTAATTATTATTATTCATTGCATAATAATTAATACCACAAGGTCACAGGTCACAGGCACTTCAGCTTCGGATACATTTTTAAGCTTTTCAGCTCTTTACAGCACCTTTGGTGATCCTGTTAATTACCCAGAAAGCAAACCATTAAGAAATGAAACCACCAAATACAAGTTCAGCTAGCCACCAACATCTTGCAAAGGAACATAGCTTCTATATATTCTATGTATTTAATAATTTTCCATAAAATAAATATTTAAAAAATACTTCACCTGGACTTATGAGCAGTCGCAAGCAAAAATACTAGTGCACCAAAATAAATCAATAAATAAAACATCACCAACAATAAAGACAATGATGAATATCTAGGTTATAATTATTCAAAATTAAAGTGGAATTTAAGGGCTAATACCAAGTATTACACAGTACATCTCAATGAATGACATATATATAACTGATAACAATTACATGGCTATGTTTACTGATGTAGGAATTTTTCTATGGATTATGATTCATCCATACCTTGTTTCTACACTTTTGGCATTGTCATTCCTTTATTATTATATTTTAATAAAGCTTAAGAAAATCAACTTACAGCATAGTAGTTTAAAAAATATGAAGCAAAAGAGAGAGAGTGCTACATGTAAAAATCTTGATCCTAAGTAGCTGGACTCCATCAATGAAGATCTACCACCACACTGTATGGAAGTGTTATTTCCTGCATTGTTTCAAAGCAGGAGATTTTCCTGCAATAGCTGTCATGAGTAAAGTTAAGATAAGGAAATACAAAGCTGTATAACCATATATGGTTAAATCAACCAGTCAATTTTTTATGGTGTTATACACTGTACTATTTAACTGACAAGCATGAGGACACTTTAGCTTTAATATACTGTTATAAGCTACAACTTGAATACCAAGTACTACTCAGTACAATCCATGAATGGTTTATATATGTAAGTGATAACAATTACATGGTTACATTTATTGATGTAGGAATTTTTGTATGGTTTATGATCCATCAATACCTTGTTTCTACATTTATGGTATTGTCGTCCCTTCATTAGTTTATTTAAATAAGATAAAGAAGATCAATTTATAGGATAGTGTTTTAAAGAAAATAGGAAGAATAGAGAGATAGATAGTGCTTAAGTCTTGATCCTGAGTAGCTGTCTCCATTGATCAAGATGTACTGTCTCATGTGTGGATGTGTTATTCCATATTCCTGCAATAGAAGTTGTGAGTAGAGTTATGTTAAAGGATAACAAAGGTATATACACAGTACTATTTAGTTGACATATATAATTTACACAGCGCATGGGTATTATCGTCAACTGCTATTATACTGTACTAAATCAGACGCTGTTGACCAAATGTCTAGATCTATATCCAGTGGGGTTAGAATAACGAGACACCTAAAGTGATCATATCACTCTTAAAATTATATTTATGTAGTTTATTATAAATATGACATTTAAGTAGCCAACCTTACTACATTGTCTAATAGTGTGGCATTACAGGTTTAAGTGAGGATCACCATTACAATAGCTACCCATTTTTAGTAAAACTTACTAAGACTATATTCATAGTGAAAGATTTGACAGTGGAAAGTATTATTGTTCAGTATATTTACTAATTAAGAGTCAATGATCATAATGATAATGATTGAGAACTAGGTATTCAAATTAAGTTAGGAGTACATATTTATGAACATTAGTGGATTATGTATTAATGAATTGAGTTCTACTAGATACAATGATACAATGTACTGTGTTATGTCAATGTCTATTACTACCATCTCCTACATGTTCTTATAATATACTCGTAATAATTCTGTTTGTATTTATAATTATACATTATAATCACAACAACAAATATCATTGGAAAATCATCCTATCATTATTTTGATAGTACTATTGTTGTTGTAAAGGACTGGATTATTGTTAACTTTAATGACTGAAGAGATGGTAAAAGCTCTGCAAGAAATGCTCGCAAAAGGCAAGTCAATCAGTTCCACCCAATTCAAAGCAGTCATGGTAAAAATAATATATCATTAGTTGCTATTTGCATCAGAAGTTATTAAATTTCATTCATCACTCAGAAGAGACAAAAACAATGTCCTGTGTCCACGTTGTCTTTATAGTATATAAATTTATATACATTCTAAGAAAGTTAGAGTACTATAAACATATCCATTTATCAATGATGCTTGGGCAGTGTAGTTTCAGTTATTATTTATTTGTTATAATCATCTAATATAAAAGTACCTAAATAATAATCTAGCTTTGTCATTTATTTTGTATACCTCTTCCAAAAGAAACTGAACAAACACTATTTTATAGATCTAACTTGTCCACACAATGTTAAATGCATGCATAATTGAACCATATTATGAGGGATTGAGTCAAGTACACATATACTCTTAATCTTGTGTTAATGTGTCTCAAAAACTCTCACTAAATATGTTAGAACTACTTTCATTTCATATTGAGCAAATTCTTGACCAAAACAGTTCCCATACAATAAGGACAATCTTTACATATGTTTATATATTAGAATATATACATTTGAAAGCTATTGTTTCAATGAAGGTACTTGGTAAGATACCTGGGGCCAACTGAGCTAGAAAAAGAGAAAGCCAAAGGATAGCTGTCTGTCATGTTTTCATGTTAAAAATGTAAGGGATTAAACTCCTATAAAGAGATAATAACATTAATATATTTCATATATTTAATAATAATCATTACCTCATTGTACATCATATGTATAAATAACAATCACCTCAGAGCTGTTCCATACGTCAGCATTACAGTTCACAGCATACATAACCAAACAGATTGAACTCCTTTACTGAAGAGTATATTCATCACACTTCTTGGTCTCTGCTAATTTTCTACCAACAACAGCTACAGGAGAAAGAGTCAAAGACTCTCCTTGATACAATATTTCAGATAAGAGAATGATTTCAAGCCCTCCCTGTTCAAAGAATATTGTAAGTCCTATCATATTCACTTACTATTCAATATCTTCTTTCTCGTTGAAAATAGCATCCACCTCTTCTCTGCATTAATGTGAATGTCTGGGATATTTTGCTAAATAATACAAAATCCAACAAAGAGCATTGGCAGTTGCATCATGGCCTTCAAGATGAATGTATTTACTTGTTCATGAATCTCTTGGTCACACAATCTTTGAATATCCTCATCCTTTGATAAAACATATTATGATATTACAGAAGCCTTACTAAGAATAACATTGAATAGTATCATATGTGGTCTACATACTTTTGGTTCCAATAGAATATCTATAAAGTCTAGACATTGTCTTTTCTTTAATTCTTGCTTATCTCTATGTAATTGCTATAGCACGCAATATAGTAGCATAACATGTATAACTATTAAATAATTAATTAACTTTAATTTCTTCTATTTCATTTCTTTTTCTCTTTATAATATCCATTGAGAACTGATGGACAAAGTGACACAGCTTTCATGAACTTTTTATTGAAGGCATCAAAGCATAGATCCAGTCAAAGTATCCTGGAAAGAAACTAATGTAAGAATAATCATTAGATAGTAGTAACTACGTTAACTAGTCAACTATACTGTACTTTCTCAATGTATAAGTCACTGATTTATAAACAGCACTAACGTATGATAACTGCTTTCTATATAGACAAACATCAACAAAGTATCATCACATTTTAATCTAACCCTTCAATTTGACAACTGGTCTTAGCACCACATATATATCTCATTAAAATATCTAGTGTCACAAGTCTAATATATGAAGCTAAATGAAATGGTTCTGATTCGTGAGACTACTGCTCCTATATAAAATAAATAATATGTAAAATATTTTTTAACCTTATTTAAGATCTTATCAATCATGCTCATGGACTAAATCTTACAAATAAAATCTATTGGTCTTACAATAAAGAATCTTTGCACGCTCTGAATAGATTTTTATATATGGTTAGAGAACATCAAAGTGAAAAGCTTTAGTTAAAAAGACGACAATGCCCATTTATTACCAGAACAAACCAGGAGTCCATGACCTCATAAACAATATAATTACATAATTAAGATAATTAACAAATACAGGAATAGAACAGCTGTTTAATTAGCAGCAATGTAAACACATTAAAAGTGTGCATTTCAAGTCTTATATAAACAGTTCATCTATAAATGGTTTTAATGGAAAATAAAGTATGTCCAACTTGGGGTCTTAGTCAGAATTGACTTCAGTAAGAGGTAATTGATTACTGCTCAAATTACCTGATCAAATAGCATCTTTAATTGTATTAAGATGAAGCAGGTTAATAAAGTCATAGGCTGGACCAATGTTCTCAACAGTGAGTTTATGACCCTAGTAGCCAAGTCAGCTCTCCTGTAATGGTATCATCACCTCCAGTCAATACCTGTGTATAAAAAGATAGATATTATATGCAAACTATCAGAATGCTTACTTTAGAGTGCAAAAGCCCCCTAAAACCAATGGCAATCAGGATCTTAAGGAAGCTTCCTCAAAGCTCTGTAGTATATCCATTGCTCTTTAACAATTGTAATAATAATACTCGTCAATCACATCACTAATATTAATACAACAGTCAGCAGTATGATCTTATCAGACAGTATGAGGTTAAAGAACAGACCACATTGCACAGTGGAATTTGGCTGCCACACCCTCTAATCAATAATTTGCTTGTTCAGCTACAGCTACACTTTCTTATGGAGAAAGCTTTCAGAAACAAAGACAAAGAAGAAGTTCTACGTCAACTACGGGGACATTTTGACTCAGACCTTGAGTGTGAAGATGCTCTACACCGAGCTTGTGAGAATGGATGGATAGACGTGGCAAAAATACTCTTGGATAAGTTTCTGATAAGCCCTGATATTCCTGATTTCTGGAAGACTAAGCTAAAACCGATACACGCCGCTGCCAGATCGGGTCAAGTTGAAGCTATATCTTTTTTAGTTCTAAATGGAGCACCAGTCGACTCAGAAGATGCCACTGGGAATTCAGCTCTTCACTATGCCATGCGTGAAGGACATTGGAAGACAACTGAAGAGCTTGTTACACGTTTTAACGCAAACCTGCTCAAGAAGAATATACACGGGTCTATTCCACTACTTCTTGGATTGGAATATGCCTTGAAACATCATGATAACACTGCTTTCCATTCTCTACTAAAAATGTACGATTCATTTCCATCATCATACACTGTCCCATACTCTATTGTGCAAGCAATGTACGAAAAAGATTGGATTGATGAGTTGATTTATCTGATGGAGATCGATGGAGACAAAGCTAAAGTGAGCCCATCAGATATGCACACACCTCTAGTTTTAACACTAGCAGAGAATGGCGACAAAGACATACTGAAGATCCTCTTAAAGCATGATGCTGACATCACAACAGTTGATGCTCACGGAAACACTACTTTATTGCTTGCTTTAGATGGAAGTCATTGGGAATTGGCTAAGTTAATCCTTCAGGCTGCTCCAGGATTAGCAGACGTAGTGAATGAGCATGGAAAAGGTGCAGTACGTTTTGCCGCTAGGGGAGGTAATCTAGATACTTTGAAGTTTGTAGTTGAATATGGTGCTGGTCCAGATGTTGCTGACAGAGATGGAAACACACCTTTGCTGTCCGCTTTGAGAGAAGACCACAGAATTGTTGCCGAGTATTTGGTAAAAGATTTACAGTGCAATATAGGCCACCTTAACAAGTATGGTGACTCACCGCTCTCTACCGAATTGCTTAGTGCATTGTACGAAGCTAACATGGAAAGAGCACTGTGGCTATTAGAGCTCGATATGATCTCCAGTAAGGTTCACAACCGTCTTGCTTCATTACCTAAGAATGCATTGCAGCTAGCATGTCAAAAAAATCTTATTCCTGTTGTTGAAAAATTCTTACAAATCTACCACTGTGATCCACTTGAGCCCAGTAAAGTCAATGGACAAACTCCCTATCACAACGCCTTTAAGGACAAGAATGTTGTCATAGCAAAGCTTCTGTTAGCATATAAAGCATGTCCTCCTCAACTTGAAGCCAAGAATGGTGATACATTACTTTCAATAGCTGAGAATGATAACCAACTTCTAGAACTCCTTGAATTGGGTCAGCACAGCAGTGTCGAATTTGCCCGTAAACCTGTTAAAATGTTTGTTGTGGGAAATCCCTCCTCTGGAAAGAGTGCTTTAGTACACTCTATCAAGATGAGTGCTGGAGACACTAAATTCTTCTCTCAAGTGGGAACACTCACTAAAAGAAAACCATCCATTGGAATCAAATGCAGAAAGATAATCCTCAAGGAAGCAGGAAAAGTAATCATTTATGATTGTTCTGGTCATCCACAATACTATAATAGTCATGCAGCCATAATCCAAAATCTTGTCAAATCATCACCAGCTGTGTTTATTATAGCAGTCAACATCAACCAGAACAGGGAAGACGTTGCAAAACAAGTTACATACTGGGCTGATTTCATCAAATGTCTTTGCATTAGCTCATCTGGACCATCGTACATAATTGTAGCTGGGAGTTATGCAGACAAATCCAGTATGAATCTATGGGGGTTTCAGAATTGCTCATGGGTAAGTGATTCGATTAGCAGCATTGTTGCTGGTGGTGGCGCCATGTTAGATTGTCGCAAATTAGCATCTCACGGCCTGACCAATCTTCTTTCCCTTATCTCCCAAAGCTGCGCTAGCATTAAGACACAGGTTTCAAAGCTTCAATTTGAGCATTTAGCCCTCTATGCGCATATTACTGATCAGTTGCCCATGGTCAGTTGCTCCTATCTAGAGTTGTCCCATTTTATTGCCAGGAACAATGTTGAAATTTACCCTGTAGAAGATGTCAAACTCGAGGTCAGCTTGCAATTACTGAATGATAAGGGCTTAGTGCTCTTTTTAAAAGACGAAAGTGATGTTCACAGAAGCCAGATAGTATTGCAGCCCGAAGTTGTTCTACTTGATGTTCTTGGATCTGTCTTTGCACCGCATAGCTACAAACAACACTGTCCACTTGACAACACTGGTGGGAATGTTCAAATAGGTGATATACTTCACCGTTTTCCCAATTTAGATCCTAAAATGCTGCGATTATTTTTTAAATATTATTCTTTATGTTTGGATCTGCCTGTCGATAGTGAGTCTCAGGAATCTATGCTATTTTTTCCAGCTTTAGTTATGCAAGAACATTCGAGTAACGATCTTGCTGGCGCAATGCAAGTTCCTAATAATGGCTACAAATTTGGCTGGCTCACCAATCTATATCATGAAGACAGATTTGTTCTCTTTTCGAGTCGTTTTTTTCATTTATTACAAATAGAAGTTATGAAGATGTTTGCAAATATTCCTCAATCTGGTGAAACCCTGTCCCCTGAAGCTCAACCTATAGTGGAAGTATGGAGGCAAGGCATTTACTATTCTGATGGTGATGGGATTCATGCAGTAATAGAGCTCTTAGAGAATCATCAATACATTCGTCTACTGATGTCATGTCTGAATGAAAGAGAAATGAAACTAGTCGAGAGGCGAAGTCAACTGATACAGATAGTACATTCAGTCAAAGAGAAGTGCTGTAGTTATGATGGCATACGTTCTTTAGAGTATGTCATTGCTCCTTCTGAGTTGAAGCATTACCCTCTTCAACAGCCATCATCAGAATTGTGTAAGTGTAAAGTTAGTACTATTGCTCTTGCCATCATCAATGGTGAAGACACTGTTCGTTTCTCTGATAATGAGTCCACAGATTTGAAGCTTTTGCTTTACTTTGATGCTTACAATGGCCTTACATCACCTTTGCTGAATTCTCTGATGAACCCAACAGTAGATGGCCTTTCCATTGATTTTTTAAAGCGTATTGCAGAGTGCATGTCTGCAACTTCAACCGATCCACTGATTGTTGCTTGTCATTTATTGGTGCTACCAATGGAAGTTATTACCCAGATCTTAGCAGAACATGGGCCAACATCTGATGTTATTATGTTCGAGTTCTTTAAGAACTGGTCAGAGCAATTAACTTCTCCTAACAAGGTGGAAACACTGAATGGTGTTCTCACTCGATTTAGTATTTTTGGTCACAAAGGCAACTCATTGGTACGTTATTACTGTTAAACTTTATTATTAATATTATATGTGATTAATTGCTTTTATATATTGTGATAGTAGAAAGTATTGATCATTATTTTTTGTACAATTATAGATTCAGTTGGTTAATGATCACCAGGAACTTGAGGGAGAAAGTTTATCCTGTCAATCTACCTCACCTATCAAGTAAAAAGAAATGAAGAATTTATAGTCAAGTTTGAATAACCTAATTTTTGTTTTTATATTTCTAAAATCATACAACAAGAAATATAACTAAGTTTTATTTTAGCTTGCAGTGATAACTATAACTATTTTTGTGTTGGTTTTCTTTTAAATTTGTTTCTACTTTCAATTTTTAGAAATTTTTTCAAAATACTATACATTAAAATTGGTCTTTGACTTTCTCTTATAGTTAAGTATGACAACCAAGAACAAAGAAAAAATGACAAGAAAAGCAATAAACACTATTACTACTAAACCAATTATAGCAATCAAAAGAATTCATTTATGTCTCCTACAAAATCTGGAGATAGCATTATAGCAATTTCAAGAAATACAAATTCAAATACTACTCTATTATTCTACCTGTAATAGTACTTGTTGTATCACTTTGAAATTGGGTCAACTTTTTACCTTTAATTAAATGCAAAAATCAAATTCATATCACCCATGATGTTGCCATTTGAAGTACAATGTTAATTGACCAACTGACAATCGATTGCAATCCCTTGTCACAAGCTATAAATTTAATTTAATCTTGTCCATAATTGAAGATATAAATAGAGTTACATGTAAAAATTGATATACATGTCAGGTGCCACATGTAGGGCATGCAGATGACAAGCATGAAAACAAAAAAAAACAACTTACCCAATACATAATGAGGTATATCATTACTACATTGAATAATGAACAGGTTATACTGGATACACCATTTAATTTGTATCCTTCATTACACTGAAAGTTGAAAGAAAAGCCTTCAATATAAGGGCCATTTGTAGGATTGTGAACCATGATCTGGTATGCTCTGATCACTAAATACTCAAACAAATTCAGAAATAACTTCACTCTATTGTTCAGTTGATAGACAAGTAATAGACGATGTATCTAGTAACTGTAGCTAATGATACAGAGAAACATTAACTGTAGTCCTTCAGTTAACAAAGGTAAATTAGAGGGCAGTCTGATCTATTGCTATTGCTTGGAGAACCATACAAGATAACCACATAATTTTAAACAAATTTGGTGTATAACCAATCCATATCTTGTTAGCTTGATATTGTGCTGAGGTATTGCTTTATAAACAATAGGATGGATTACTGCAAAACTATTTTAGCTTAACATAAAAAGCTAGCACTTTCTGATAATTTAAAACAAATGTCACACTGGAATACTACAAGAGAACCATAAGTGAACTTATTTGGTGATCCAAATCCATTCTTGTGTACTCCTGGATTATTTCAGTAAACATGACAAGACCTGTTCCATTCCACACGAAGTTATTAAATGAACTAACAAGATATTATGTGCCCAAACTCACAGGAAAAGGTGACCTGTGAACATATTTATAATTTAATCCACCTTCTGGCTATTTAGAGGTGTTCTAGTATCTCCACAATTAATTATCTCACAAATTAATAGGGTAGTGTTCCAGAGTCCAGATGCTTGACACTCAGTCATTTTACTTCCATAGCTCATACCCAGTATTACATCTAAATACAACTAATGAACCATCTGTAAAGGCCCTTCCAATTGCTTGTCCATTAACTGGTGTCCCTGGATCATCACAGCCTGACAATATATGTTAATAATGGTGTAGTCCATGATCTATCGAATTGGCACGTTATAATCCATCTCCTGTAAGTACTAATCCAATACTGAGTTATATTGCACTGTAGCTCCATATTGTGTATCACTACTATGCAGGAGACTGGCAACATCATTAATAACATTCCATGGATTACCACAATCAATGATAGCTGTTAACATAAATTAAATATGCTAATACAATAATCACAGTTTCAATGCCTACCAATATTAGTAGCACTTTTTATTGTCATGATGTTTGCCTTGTGTTACTACATATTAGGGCGTCTAAAATAAATGCAATAACTGTATGTGTCTATGTATTGAATTATCTCTGAATACATCAATGTTAAAGATGTACCATACAAAATAAATAAATACTCTATTAAGAACATATGCTATTTTGATTACCACATATTATGGTTATATATATGTCTTCTCATGTGGAGCTAAACATGTACATGTACATGAGGTATGAATTCCATAGTAACAACGTTGACCTAGTAACATAATTCTAATATATAGCTACATAAACAATTAATTAATTTTATAATATAGTAACCATGATCACAATTAGGAGTATCATTGATGCATCCAATAATGTTTATACAATCTACATAATAATAATATTGGTTAAATCAACCAATTAATTTTCAGTGTGGATGAAAAACTAATAATAAATATGACACACATGTAATTACAATCCAACTAAATAATTATAAAAAATAATAAATTATATATTTGTTATAATGTTATCTCTTAAGATATATTAAGTTTTGAAAATTTAATTTCAAAAAAAGTCAGTACACTAAAAAAGCAACCAAATAAGAGACTTACTTATATAGACTAGATAATAATATTCATACATTGTAAACAAGATATTCATACATTGTAAACAAGATATTTATACATTGTAAACAAGTATGATGCGGTACATGACTGGATAAAACTCCAAATAAGGTAAAAAATAGTAAGTATATATTGTAGTCACAGAGTATATATGTGCATATGCTTCCTACATAATTGCAGGTGTAAATCATTTTCTAACAGCAACAATGACAAAAAAGACAGTAAAGAAAGCAATGTGCAGTCCATCACGTATATACAATACCACTATCAACACAAATATTGCAAACAACTGGATAAACTGGGTACTAGAAAGACGGAGATATGCCCGAACAACTGGCCAAACTCCCACTTGTGCTGTATTATGGGCACCAATCCTAGATAATTCCATAGCTCCAAATATATTAGTGATTACAGCTGGGTGGATGAACTTTGCAAATTCATGATCAATGACACACAAATATGCCGAGAATAAGAGTAAGCTGTAGAATGCTACACTTCTAAAACGTAACATCATCATAGTCTTGACCAGTGTATAGGTACGTGAACTTGACAAGTGGAAGGCCACATCAATGGCATACTCTTGACAGCTGTATCCTGACTGCATCATCTCATTATCTACCACGTTCTCCATCTTTAATGACCGGTTAACTCTTGTCACAAACCCTACCTCTATCAGTCGATACTTCCTACGCTTTTCCTCTGACATGTTCTTGAAGGGAATCTTGATCCCCTCACCAGATATAACATTCCCAACTGCATGGGTGTAAACATATGTTTCATTTGCCTGGTCATAGACCACTACCACCCAATGAGAGGTGGTGTCTGAAGTATCACTGATGTCATCAGATTTGATGATTTGTCCAATAAAGAGAACTTGATCAGTGGAGGCAGTCTTGCCCACAAACACACGCCACACTATAAATACATAGGGAAGGAGATACAGTACTGGTAACCACAGTCCTAATACACTGATGAGCAGCACCATGTAACGATATAGGATCTCATACTTATACCATATTAGGACAGCAAATAGGCCCAAGAAGCTGAGGGAAATAAATACATAATCACCTTGTACCACTGTGTACAGCATCGCTAGTGGAATCATTAGTATCTCGACAGCAACAACAACAACTTTGTTTTCTGTATAAGCAGGTAATTCAAAAACTCAGAGGCTGCGCGTATTGAAGGGAAAGATAATATGGAGAAATTAGAGAATAAATTGGAATCACACAATGAATTGCGCAATATCAGAGTTGAAATTATTATTAAATTAATTATAATTATTAGTATTAATAATTACCAAATGGATCGTAACCGACTATTTAACCGTTCTGATTGGCCAATAGGCATGACGTAATCAACGGGCGTGGTAAATTTAATATTCATAACTTTATCAATTTCAAAATCCCTTTTCAGTGCAGTAAGAGGTTAGATGGGAAGAAAAAACATAAAGAAGAAAAATACAAGACAAAATAAATAAGTCAAGGGAAATAAAGTAGAGTAAACAAAGTCATGCAATTAAGTCAATATAGTCAATAAACAAAATAATAGAATCAAGCACAAGGAAGCTAACCCACGGAAAGAGTGAGGGTGATGTTAGGTGCACATACTGGGTGTCAACTACATGTTAACTAATGTCACAACTATTGTCAACAGTACTATAATCATGACCTAATTATTATCCGTATTTCATTATTTGCTCACAGTCTGACTTTTATATGGTATATGTTGCAAGTAGTACTAAAAATAAGATGAGACTAGCTATCCAGGAATAGCCACTATGTCGTCATTACAATAATATAAGATTGTGCTAGAAATGATAATAATAGTCTTGTTTTTTTAGCAATAGACTCGTATCTTGTAATAATATGGCTGTAATTACATATGGAATCAGATTTCGATCATTAAATAATTGTCTTAAATGAAGGCTAGGAAAGCTGAGAAATTTAAAGAGGAAGCTCTGATCTAATTATTTTGGTTGACTTCCTTAAACAATTTCAATGCCAAAGCCTATACCAGATATTTAATTAATGACCTTTGTTTAATTCCATGCATTATTGGCAAGTTTCACTAAAACAACAATTTTCTACTAAAAATGTAACAATTTCTACACTTTTTGTAAGGAAATCATTTATTCCCATAACTATTTCAAACTTGTCAGAAACAATGCCAAACCCTCACTCATATTTAGTTAACCATTGCTTAATTTCCATGAATTATCAGTAGGTTTTGCTAAAACGTTTTTCTAACAAAATATGACAAATTTTACTCACAGTGATGATTTCTATACTTTTTGGAAGGAAATCATTTATTACTATAACTATTACCAGACTTGTCAGAAACAATATCACAACCTACCAAATTCAAGGTCTTTCTTCACTATGTCAACTTGGTGAGTTGAGTGCTTGTGCATTGGAGACTATACCTCCTCAATGCAATCCTTCACAACATGTACATCTGGTAGTGATTCTTGGCATTAGTACATATATACTCTTCAATACAGCAAGGTTGTTGAACAAAATTTCTATACTGTAATAAAATATTAAGTTCCATGGCATCATGAACATTTATACTATATACCTCTATACAAGCCTGTTTCAGTAATTAAGTAGATCTCTTAACTTCAGGATCTTAATTCCTAGACTTCTGGTATTAACCTATTGCAAATGAGCTCTTTACAAAATTAAGAGCTAGGAGATGGAACTTATTATCATTTGAAAGTCCAGAAAATCGGTATAGTAAATATTCCCTTTCTTACAGTATGTAAGTTTATACAAGATATATACTTATCAATTCAAGAATCTTTAAAAACTAGAAGTGTAACCAAAGATACAAGTACTTTATATATCATAGTTTCCATATTTCTTGATTTTCTTATATCCCAACCTTTACATTGTACATGTCACAAGTAGTACTGAGAATAAGATGATCATTAGGTTGACAACACAGGAGACTAGCCATCCAGGAATAGCCACTATATCCCATTACAATAATGTAAGACTCTGCTAGAAGAAACAAGTCAACCAATGTAAGCAGAGTACCCTCTTTCTCAGCTTTCCCTATCCCCTTTTTATTATCCATCATACCCACATGATGAAGAGAATTGTTTAACGATCGAAATCTCATTCCATATGTATTTATAGCCATGTCCTTTACTAGATATGAGTCTGTTGCTAAATAAATAAGACTATTATTTCCTAGGAACTTGTTGGCTGTAGATACTGCACATTTCAAAGCAGATTTCCACTCATCTCTATTTATTATGAGCTTTTCACTCCAATAATCTTTCACACCTTTAACTCCAACAAAACCTGTCCGTATATGTACTCCTATGTATGGTTGAGTTGTTAGTTTTAATACTTCTTTAGCAGTAGTGAGTTCTTGTAGAATATCACTTTTCATTTTTAGCAAGTATCTAAAACTTAGTCCAATAATGTCCACCAAGTCATGATCTGAAATGTTTGAAAGACCAGTTATTTTAAGTCCTTCTGTTATCCAGGGTTGATTGATCCCCTGCATTACCTTAGTAGAAAGAGCTATCATTTCCACATTGGTTATCATAACAACATAGTGTCCATTCCCAGCTATTTTCCTTAAATAATTATGCCACTGATGACTGGGCAAATTTATATAAGGATCATGATTTATTGATGACACAAAAAATTTTGGCGACAAATATTTCCATATATTCTGTTTATCAATCCAATTAATCATGTTGGGTTCAAAATGGGAACTTTCAACAGCTGAATCCAAATCTAGTATTAGTCTCCCTCCACTAAATATGGCTAATAACAGAGCAAATGTTATGCCTTTGGTTTTATCAGCTATTCCACCACAAATGCCTTTACGACAGTACCACACCAATGTTCTTGATTTTGATGACATTGAACGATGAATTTTAGCATATTTATAAAGAACTGTTAATAAATTTTTGTACTTTCTAATAAAGAGTCCTTCCTTTCCGGAGTAGCAGGATAGAGATGAACCTAGTAGCATTTTTTGTTGTAGTTCTACTGGCAGACCATCTTGTAAAGTCTGAGAATTTTTATTATAAGTAGCAGCAGCTTGTTCAAGGTGTTTAGGAATCATTACCTTCTTTAAAAACTTTTTCAGTTGACTATTTGATAATGTAGAGCTGTCACCATAAAGTCTCCATCTGGTTTTGTTATCACAGTGATCTGTGATCTGACTTTCAGGTTTGTCAAGGATCTTATCATGTAGCTCAAGTAAGTAAATGACAAATAAAAAGACAAAGATGATGGCTACAAAGATTGACAGAGGCTTTCTAAGAGACATGTCCTAACTATAATCAATGCAATCACGTGTCCAGGATGAAGAAGCCATTGTATATTCTTAGTTGGCAAATGTTGGAGGAAGCGCAACTAATTATATACAAAGTGTGACAGATATTAAAATTAGTTTATTGTAAAAAAAACATGATAAGTAAATTAACTTACTGTATTAATAACACCTAGTCGTTAGTTAGGAAGCAAGCTAGTTGTAATATAAGTCCATCACAAAGTATGTTAATAGAGTCAGTTTGTTACTGACTAGAGTTGTCTATCACTTAATAGTTTTCCTCGTATATGTGGTGATGGTTAGGATTGGTAAACAGATTGTACATACATACACATTAATTTATTGTTTTATATGAATCAATTTTAATACTTATCTAGACTAATGACTTCAGTTAATTTTTTATATGACCTATTATAGCAACACATTTTAATCTTTGTTCTGTGTATGAATAACATATACTAGTACTTTAGTATAAGCAATAGATTTGATGGTATCTTCTATACTTACAGTGTGTGATATAAGTCATAAGATAGAGGCAAAGCTAAACTCAATGCAGCTGAATCACAAATGAATAAAACTATTTGTACTATGACATGCAAACCACTTGAAGATCTGGAAATTAGAAAGACATAACTCATTGTTATTGAGAAGGTATAATGATAGTGCAGACATGTGTAGTTTGGGGTTTTATCACAATATGCACTTTCAAATATTCTCAATATTTCTACATCTCAACTTTTACATTGTACATGTTACAAGTAGTACTAAAAACAAGATGATCATTAGGTTGACCACACAGAAGCTAAACAGCATCAAGGAATAGCCACTTTTCTATTACAATAACATAAGACTGTACTACAAGTAACAAGATAACTAAGCAAATAGAGCACACTCTTTCTGAGCTTTTCTTGCCCTTTTTTTATCACCTATCCTTAAGCTATCCACATGAACGATTTATGCATACATGTGTATAAAGAAGCCAGAAACAACTAATTCCACTGGTAATGTACTACAAGGATACCTGTTTCATGATTGACAGAAGACAAGATAAAAATATATATCATCATTTATCCAGTATCTATTCATTGCCACAAGTTATTTAACTATTAATAGTACTAATATTTAGTGAGAGGAGCTTTAATTAATTATTAGTCTATAAACCACACATTAAACAGTGATTGTGTAATCTGTATGGATCTCATCCAGTTTGTTGGTATCTTGTGAGAGTACTGATATACTAAATGTTAAAGAAATAATAAACAAGTTAATACTGGCTAATGTTTATTATTTAATGCATTTCATGCATTTGCTTTTATTACGTGGTATGTACATGTGTGTATTAACATTGATTTTATAACATATACAGTGAATTTATAGCCTTTCTGATCAATATATTCACTGATCTTGTAGTATACTGGGACTGTCAGTATATGCATCTATACATACATACATACATACATACATATATATATATATATACATATATATATATATATATATATATGTATATCATATATATACATATATATATATATATATGTATATATATATATATATATATATATATATAATCTGAAGATGATGATGTATTTGATGTTAAAAAATGGTAACTGGGTTAGTATAATATATTATATATTGAGGTGTAGAAATTCATCATATTAGTCTTAATTGTATAAAGAAAATGATTTACTTTGTTAAGTTGCAACTGTTTATTGCAGCACATACATTTTAATATGTTCCATATCTCTGTTTCTCCTTCATTTTCATCATTAGCTGTGAGTGTGTGGAGATCAATAATTTGATCAATTGTCAATTTTTCATCATTGTTTATCTGGAAATTATCTGTGAGAGAAAGGAAAAAAGTGGATCAATAAAGTCTCTCTCTCTCTCTCTCTCTCTCTCTCTCTCTCTCTCTGTGTGTGTGTGTGTGTGTGTGTTCTCTCATTACCTTGAAAGGCTTTCCATGATTCACCATCACAAAGTTCTTTATCAGTTCTCTCACAGAAGAAGTCAAACTTATTACGACTAATAGCACCATTACTGTCTAGATCATGACGATGAAATACCTCAGTTAGAGCATCACTATATAACAAAAATATATCATAAACTCATATTATAACAGATATCATTAATATGTCATTTTAACAATTAATTTGTACATTACATGGATGAATTACTATGAGAGAATATTGTCAAGTACTCAAAGTATATTTTGTTGGTATATTGTACTTTTACAAAGCAACAAATTATAAAATGAGTAATTCATATAACTTCTAAATTCCATAGTAATCCATCCATGTGAAGTACAAATTAGTTGTTACAATAACATGACAATTTTTACAGTGTACAAGTACTTTAACCACTATATCATATAGATGTATTCTTGTGTCTTTCTTACATGCATTGTGATGTCAGTACTAGTTTCCCATCTTTCTCAACAACTATAGGGACATCCTCTTTCACTTCTTCCTCATCACCATCTTGAATTTGGAGTACATAACCAGATGTAAATGGTAACAAAATGTAAGACCCAGGCTCAAGGTCTAAATGATGTATGATATGACATATAGATCAAAAGATTACTAAGGTATTCAACATAGTATACTGTAAATATGCTAGAATTTACTGACATATCCAAGAATCCAGTAAAGTGTATAGGCCATGAATTGGGCAGGTTCCCATTTGAAACAAAGAGACGAAACATATATAATAGGGTTTACCTGTAGATAGAGAAATACTTGTACATGTACAGGTAAAAACATTTTAACCACCAATCAGATATTATTCTAAAATGATGACAAGATCTGTACATATTAATACTTATAATCCTAGATATGTAATTTAGGTCATAATTTTGTTAAAGTTTTACTAAAATAAATACAACAGAAGATGTACAATATAACCTATTATACTGTACTCTACCTGGAGGAGTTACTTTCATTTTAATCCAAACATGAATTGACTTAAGTAGTGTAAGGATATATTGATGAGATATGATGACAGGGTCATCCTCTCCTTCTTGATCATTACAATAAAACAACCTTTACCTTGAATATTGTTCCACTCCTAAATAAGTAAGAATTAACAGAACATAACAAGGAAATATATGAACTTAAAAATATTTATGAACTCACTGTTATTTAAAGTCATTGAAGATATAACAAAAATGTCTTTAAATGTCAATTCTATCAGTAAAAATGACTTTATTTAGATATATATGAAATAAAAGTAGGTACAACAGATTACATGCTCTGCCCTAAACTTATTGTGAATAAATTCATCCTGAAATTGATTTAGGTAAAAAACAAGTATTTTCGAGAGGATAACCCCACCTTATTTTTGTCTTCTGTTTCTTCTTCAATTTCTTAAGCAATAGAGTCATCACTGTCACTACCACCAACATTGAATGTACGACTGTTTAAATTTCCTGGGGAAGGTAATTGAACAACATCACCAGACCCCTCAATAGAGGGAAAAGAATCAACTTTGTGCTAATTTCTTGTCCAGTACCTGAGCTCGAGGGTTGTCATTAATTTGAGCTTCATTCTCTAAAGTATGGTGTTCAGGTTCCTTTTCTTTGTCACTTTCAAAAAGAGGTGTGGTTGGTTCTAATGATGTTGGGCTAAGCACTGGTAGGTCACTACTTAAATCTTCCATACTGGAATGAATCTCAGTCTTGTTACTGGCACCAGAACCAGTCCGGTAAATAACACTAGGAAGATGACCTAACAATGTACTTATTTACATGTATAAGGACAATACAAGTATATAAACTATGCTTGTTCTATTTTCAAGATACTACTATATTTTTATTACAGCAGAGTTGACTAACCTCTGTTTCCTTCCATGGTCAACTGGAAAATTCCCACAGATGCAGAGAAGCTTTAGTTGGCAGTGAACAATACAATTGACAAATCTTGCACTGTTGAACTTCAGTTCAATGTCAGAGTCTATACCATACATATAAACAAGCTAAACTTTTTATCTTTCTCACTCCTGGGTGCATCTCGTGTAACTCTTTGATGTTTCTTCTACCATCTACAGGAATAACCACCCTTGATCCTCAAAGTATACAACCATCTATAACACTTAATTCAGTGTGATGTCGAAAATAAGGATGAAGATCAGGCCAGGGCCACTTATAGTCTACCCTGTTTGGACCAAATGATGAACTCTTGCCAGTACAGGAAGTTTCTCGGTCCATGGTTTATCTGTGAGGCTGACTATCTTGTCTGAGAGGTGATTTAGGACCACGTTTATGTATCCAGGAATTGGTACTGATAAAGGTCATTCAGATAGTGGAAGTTGGCTTAAGGGATTAGTGTTTGCCATTTTGGTACCAGGTCTATTTCTTATAATGTACTGATATGCTGACAATGTTAAAGCCCACCGTTGTATCTTGTAGGATGTCATGACTGGATTCTGACAAAACTCAATAAAGAGATGTTTCAATTGGTGATGGTTAGAATACAACGTGAATGGTATAGTTTTGTAATAAGTTATCTAAGGCAGATGACAGTGACAGTGTGAATAGCAGACCAATTTAGTTTAATTTTCTCAAGGCAGTTCCGTCCAAATAAACTTGGACCCTGTCCTTTCACAACAATTAACAGAAGTATGAGCGGTTCAACCAGTTGTGACTCATATTCAAGTTGGACATCTATGTATCATAATATGGCCAATGTTTCTCCTATATAGGTGTGAAGGGAAACATCTGTAGGTTGGTCAGTAACATTAAAAATAGATTTATAAGTACCTTCACTAATTACCGACAGGGAAGCCTTTGTGTCTAGTTCCAAGGGAAGGACTGCCTTGTTTACATGGACTGTCAAAACAACTTGTAAGATACGTGTAGGTGCCTGAAATAAATAGGAATTAAAATGTTCGTCCTCAGGTTCTATACCAAATCCACTGTGTTCCCTAAGGGTTTTAAGTTCAGCAACGTAACATACAACAGATTCACGAGATTTGCGAATTATCGTGTTAAATTTAAAATGTTGGATGATGGCAGAGGGAGCAGGACTAAATGATTGCTCAAGGTTTGAACTAGTTCGTCGTACGTTTTGTCGGCACGGCTAGCTGGCTGTAAGAAACTTTTTAGGAGCTGGTATGTGGACGGTCCACATACAGTCAGCAATATGGATCGGTTCTTTCCTGAATCTTCAATATCATTTGTACTGAAATAAAATCCAGTCGTTCCGAGTACGATTTTCGTGTTTCCACACCAGCATAAAAAAACAGCAGAGATTTTCCCATGTGTCTACATTAGATACGTTTACCCTCGTCGCCAAAAATGCTACGACCGGTAGTAGAACTACTTCGAATGAAAAATAAAAATTTTACACGACAATGAACAGACTTATACACATATCAAACAGGAAGTCACAAATTATAATTATATTAAAACGTATTAACATCATAATCACAAGAATTGACAATCATGAAAAATAAGTTACAACATATATCACCTACTGTCAACCACTGTCAACTATTAAAATGCCAACTACAGTCATTTCCAGGATAAAGAAGAAAAATACATGACAATAAACATGTCAAGGGAAGTAAAGTAGAGTAAACAAAGTCATGTAATTAAGTCAATATACCCAATCAACAAAAAGTTAGAATCAAACATGACAAAACTAACCCACTGAAAGAAAAGGTAATGTTGTGTGCACATATTGATTATTATCTGTATTTCATTACTTGTTCAAAATCCAATTTTTACATTGTACATGTCACAAGTAGTACTGAAAATAAGATGATCATTAGGTTGACCACACAGGAGACTAGCCATCCAGGAATAGCCACTATATCCCATTACAATAATGTAAGACTGTGCTAGAAGAAACAAGTCAACAAAAGCAAGTAGAGCACCCTCTTTCTCAGCTTTCCCTACTCCCTTTTTATTATCCATTCTATCCACATGACGAAGAGAATTGTTTAATGATCGAAATCTCATTCCATATGTATTTATAGCTATGTCCTTTACTAGATATGAGTCTGTTGCTAAATAAATAAGACTATCATTTCCTAGAAACTTGTTGGCTGTAGATACTGCACATTTCAAAGCAGATTTCCAATCATTTCTATTTTTTGTGAGCTTTATATTTGAATAATCTTTCACACCTTTAACTCCAACAAAACCTGTTCGTATATGCACTCCTATGTATGGTTGAGTTGTTAGTTTTAATACTTCTTTAGCAGTAGTCAGTTCTTGTAGAGTTTCACTTTTTATTTTTAGCAAGTATCTAAAACCTAGTCCAATAATGTCCACTAAGTCATGATCTGAAATGTTTGAAAGACCAGTTATTTTAAGTCCTTCTGTTATCCAGGGTTGATTGAATGCCTGCATTACCTTAGTAGAAAGAGCTACCATTTCTACATTGGTTATCATAACAACATAGTGTCCATTCCCAGCTATTTTCCTTAAATAATTATGCCACTGATGTCTGGACAGAGCAACATAAGGATCATGATTTTTTGGCGGCACTACCAATTTTGGTGACAAATATTTCCATATATTCTGTTTATCAATCCAATTAATCATGTTGGGTTCAAAATGGGAACGCTCAACAGCTGAATCCCAATCTAGTATTAGTCTCCTTTTACTAAATATGGCTAATAACAGAGCAAATGTTATGCCTTTGGTTCTATCAGCTATTCCACCACTTACATGTTTACGACAGTACCACACCAATGTTCTAGAATTTGATGACATTGAACGATGAATTTTAGCATATTTATAAAGAACTGTTAATAAATTTTTGTACTTTTTAATAAAGAGTCCTTCCTTTCCGGAGTAGCAGGATAGAGGTGAACCTAGTAGCATTTTTTGTTGTAGTTCTACTGGCAGACCATCTTGTAAAGTCTGAGAATTTTTATTATAAGTAGCAGCAGCTTGTTCAAGGTGTTTAGGAATCATTACCTTCTTTAAAAACTTTTTCAGTTGACTATTTGATAATGTAGAGCTGTCACCATAAAGTCTCCATCTGGTTTTGTTATCATAATGATCTGTGATCTGACTTTCAGGTTTGTCAAGGATCTTATCATGTAGCTCAAGTAAGTAAATGACAAATAAAAAGACAAAGATGATGGCTACAAAGATTGATAGAGGCTTTTTAAGAGACATATCTTCAATACAATCAACGGAATGACGTCACTACGGATAGGAAAACTGCCAGTATTAGTTATATTAGCGAATGTTGAAGGAAGTTCCAATTAGTTATAAATTGTGATGAAATATTAAAATTAAATTATTGTTAAACAAAACATGATAAATAAAATGATTTATTGTATTATAAACACATAGTCATCAGAGACATGAAGGAGAACTTGTACAAGGATTAAAACTCTGAGCAAAGAAGTTATTAAGGAGGTTGGCTTTGGCATCAGAAGTGGAGGCAGAAACGTCATTGTGATAGAGTGTAAGAATTTGGTTTTGCTTCTGAGTTTTTCGACAGATGACCAAAAAGATTGAGGAGAGGGTGAGAGAGATAAACGATCAAAAAATTGTTTCTGTAGATGGCGTAGAAGTGAAAGGATGCTATTACACTCCTTTCTATAAGCAGACCATTGTGTTTTGCTCTTGCAAACAAGTGATTGCGTAACTTGACCTTGGATAGAAAAGTTTTGTTAATCCAAGGAGCGTGGATATGTAGCGGGATAACTGACTTTAGTGGAAATAGTTATGTTTATAATATTAAGAAAAACCTCTTAAATATTGACCAGCTATAATTAACATCAGAATCAGAGAGTAGAGTCCTAAAGTATGGAAGAAAGGAGGAGGTTCGCAGACTCAAAGTCAGCTTGACCATACACCCCCACCTACAACTAGGACCAGGAAGATCAGTGTTAGCAGCAGAAGCACTTCGACAAATTGAAAAAAGGATAGAGTTATTGTCGGAAGTTGAGACAGGTGGTAAGATGTGACAGGAGTTGGAGGTAAGATTGGAAGAGACAAACACCAGATCAATCAGGGAAGAAGAGCCTGAACACGATACCCGTGTAGATTCTTTAACAAGTTTAAACGATTTTCGAAAGTTTAAGTTTCTGCGTAGGAGGAGGTTCCTGTAGATAATTAATATTAAAGTCAGAGCAAGATTGAGTAACTGCTGAGGTGGCAAGTTAGAGAGAAAATCTAGTAAGAGGTCTAAATCACAATTAAGGACAATTTGGGAGGACGATAGAAGGTACCAATAGTAAGGTTGAAATTCTTTGCTTTTATTGATAATAGGAGAAGTTCTATGTTGGTAGGTGAGGGAAGAACAGTAGTTGAGAATGTAGATTTAATATATACTAGAATACCACCGCCATGGCGATTTCGATCACGGCGATGAACGATGTAGTTATGAATTGAAATTTCAGAGTCAAGTATACCAGATGATAGCCATGATTCAACTATGCAAACAAGATTGTGATCAGGTGAACATAGAGTACAGATAGAGGACAAATTAAACTTTTCTTGAGCTATCAAAGAGTATGTGAAAGCCATAGTCAAACCACTGAGATTAGTTTAAAAGATTATTAGAATTCAGAGAAAAGTAAATGAATACAATTGTCCTTCTTATTGTGTGATAACTGCATATTTTAACTATAGGTTGTAAAAGAAATGACCTACTCTAGCAATATGGAAACATTTAATCCATCCACTATTTTATCCTTATCACTCTATATATCTTCATCATTGCTTTGTGAATGTGATAACACAAATAATACACCTGCTACATTTGACTCTACTACTTTCACTTCTCTTCCTGTTACATCTACTCCTAGTTCTATCCCTATTGCTATTGGTACATATGGTGTACCACTGGATTTCACAATACTTATAGCAGCAGATAACCATCAATTATGGATTGCATCACTAAAAGGCACTTAATGCTGAGGTTAGAAATGAAATTGTTTATGACCTTATAACACATATGTATATGATTGATTACCTGGAGCAGTTTTTGCTACATTTGTTTCATAGAAACTTGTTATTAAGTACCCTTTCATAAAAATCATTCAGTGAAAGAGTATGGGAGGGACATTCACTGTATTGGTTATGTAAGTTATATTATTGAGAGTATGGTTTACCACACCAAGCTAGTATTCAACATTGTTATACTACCGTGTTGTTATTTTTTTCAAAGGGATCCTGGGAATGAAAGATAATAGAACAACAAAAAAAGAAAACATGTAGATCTAGATGAGGATGATCAAACTCCACGAAAGAGAGGATGGCCAAAAAACCAAAACATTGCATTACTTCATCAAAGATAAAGAGTATGACCAATCAGCTTATGAATGTTATGTATTGGTAAGTAAAACAGTTATTGTAGCTATTATTACAGTGTGACATGATAATATATGTAAATTAATTATACGTGTGATGACTATGTTTATTTATCTTGATTTTTTATATGTAACTTATGTAGAGTGTTGTTGTAGTCTAAGATATGTGTCTAGTATTGTGTAGTGTAGTCTAATATTGTATATGATGTTTTTCAGGGTTATTAGGGTCTATATATATACAAGTGCTATCCTTTCTATGTTCTCTCTCTTTTTTATTGATTCATTTTTCTCTGCCACGATACCACAATGCGCATTATTAGGCACTTAATCAAGAAATGAGCAACAAGAAACCTTCAAAAGATCTAGTGGTCAGTCTAATGGCACAAACTTATAAAGGGAGAAGGAAGTTTATTTATCAGGCAAAAGCTGTTGCCCAAGTTTTGCAAACATTTCCAGGTTATGTCATCATGGCAGTTGTATCAGTTTCAGTTTGTTTCAGTTATAACAAGGGGCCGAACTAGTGTTGAAAAAGAAAGGGTTGTTTCTAATGTTCAGTGTTGATTGGAAAGAAAAATGGGTACCAGCTTTTGTTCACTACTCAAGAGCATCAAAGAAAGGATTAGAATTGCTGTACTGAAAAATAATGCTTAAAGACCCAGTATTAGATCACATGATTAGAATGCGATGCACAGAGAACACGTGAGTACACATTGTGTTTACAGTCGCTCACAGATGGCAGGTAGCATGTCCAACCAGACTCCAATTCCAGCAAAATTCTTTGTTAGGCAGCGTTTCCAGTCATTTAGTGAACTCCAGTTACATAGCGTTCAGTTCTGGTGTAGAGACTCAAGAATGGTTGAAGCTGCACAGAAAAGAGTGAACAGACAACCATTGTCCAAGGAGATAAAATACTATGAAATTTCCTACCGATGTATTCATGGTGGAAAGAAGTTTAAACCAAGAGGGAAGGAAAGTGTGTGAAAGAGATGCCTGTCTCAGGTAAACTATTACATGTACATGTAACCTCTCAGTCCTATGTACACACGTTTCCCCTAATATTTTTACAGGCAGAAAAGTTTAAACTTGCTACCAGAATTACAACAAAGCTTGCATCACTTGTCTCTGAATCTTTAAAATCAGAATTTGCAGCATGCTGTGAGTTACTAGAGAAAATCGCCGTTCATTGAGAAGCTGGGAAAAGCATCTCTAGCAGTTCAATTTTTGGTACACACTGATTTCATACATTTGTTGAAATTTATGTTTGTCCTTACATAGTTTCAGAGCAAACTGATAATAAAGAGAATAGCGTGAACAACCAGCTCTACTCAGGTGGATATACATGTAGAGGAGTCTCTACTGAGATCCAAGATGATGAGACCTGTATTGATTTCTCTGAGAATAGTAAGTGCCAATTATGTGATTAAATAACTTGAATGTTATAGAGTTGTACAGCTATCAACTACTTCAGAACATGGTTTGCTCAACTCTCGTACAAATAATACTTCTATTGACGTGGTATAAACCCAGTTACATTTTGTGTTTTCATTTTTTTGTATTTTGTCACTATACTCAGGATCTTCAAGAAGTTTTTTCAGCTAAACAAGGCTTATCTGTAAAAACTAAAGACGATAGCAGTTGTGTCTCCCAGTCTTTAAGGAGTAAGAATTGTGAATTGTGGATTAGCATATTGGTTGTATTGAATTGTGTGTCCTTTTGTAGTTGATCATGAACAACTAGTGTGTCTAATTCTCGGTCCAATGATGCTAATTTGGTAAAAGTTTTTTTTTCCTCTTTTACATGTTTTTTTTTCATTTTCTTAATTTTACATGTACATATGTGCAATAAAGCACGTTATTGGTTTTGTCGAGATTGTCATAATTGTCCACTTGATTAATCAATTTAGTAACACTGGAATTGTTATAGTTTCATTTTTTTCAAGTTGTTTATAATGAAGTTTAATAGCTTTTTGTGAAGTGTAATTGTTGCATAAATCTTCAGGATTATAATTACCTCTGTGACAATTGGTCACGGTAAACCACGTAAGGAATATGTACGCGTAACGCACGTATTGTATCACGTGATCAAGTGTCCGGTCTTTAAGCATTATTTATAGTACCAGTACCTGCTCTCTAGCCACTGCCAAATTTTTAATAATACAGGTAAGTTTTATGAGAGTGTTTAAATCTACTTTTGTAGGAGAATGTGTAGATAAGAAACTATAATATAGTATTTAGATTATTGTCTGTTCTGTTAATGAGTGTACAAAGAAAGATGTTATAATTGACTTTCATTGAGGTAAGTCTAATGGAGCTGAATTGCAATTGAATAAAACTGTTTGTACTACAACATGCAATCTATTTAATTAGAACAAATTATAAACTTCTGGATATTATATAGAAAGATGTAAACCAGTATTATTGAAAAGGTACAAGGCAGATATATTATATAGTTTAGGATATTATCACATTATGGACTCTCAAATAGTTTCCATATTTCTACATCCCAACTTTTATGTTGTACATGTTACTTCTTTAAGAAGACTGGAGAAAGAGCTCAAATAATATACATCAGCTGGCATTCGATATTTTCAGCATTTTGTGCATTTGCTTTTTATTACATGGTATATACATGTGTGTATTAACATTGATTTCTTAACATATACAGTGAATTTATAGCCTTTCTGATCAATATATTCACTGATCCTGTAGTAAACAGGAACTGTCAGTATATGTGTGTATATATATATATATGTATATATATATATAGATATATAGATAGATAGATAGATATAGATATATAATATATATATAGATATATGTATATAGACCTCTATATAATTATATATTTATATATATATATATACATATATAGAATCTGAAGATGATGATGTATATGATGTTAGAAGATGGAGACTGGGTTAGTATAGAAGTAAATATAAAACTATTAAAATTATTGGAATGTGTAGTTCATATATATCAATGTCTACAGTGAGGGACTGTTATGTTAGGTTTTGATCAGTGAAGCTATAAAAATGACTTGATGAGGTTGATTAGGAAACTCAGGGACCAAATAATAGGCAACCTAAACAATGATATAGTTACTAGTTAATAGCTCATATAGATATATAGATATAGTTATTATATTATAGTTAATAGCTCTTTGCTGACCTTTAAAGATTGAGGGGTAAGTTCAATAATGTGGACAGCTGAATCACGATTGAATAAACTGTTTATACTACGACTACAATCAACCTGAACAGAACAACTTTTAGAGCTCTAGAAATTAGAAAGACAAATTTAAATTAGATAAAATGATCATATCATATGTAGTACTATAGCTTCTGTCAAAACTATATTTTCGTAAATATATATAAATATATTTTTAGTACATCAGTACATTCGATATCTTGTTAATAGTTAAAATAATTTAAACAGTGCTGCCATTAATTAATATATACAAACAATACAGATAGTTAATCATAACAATTAATTTATATCCAAACATTACAACATATAGTACCTTGTTCTCAATGACGATAGTGGTCATTTGAGGACTGACAAGAGTATGTGTTACTATATCCTCTCCAGCATCCCTCACGCTACCAGCCACACCCATTTCTTTAGCTAAGAGAGACAAAGCTACATCAACATATGGAGCAGAAACTGTCATTGGTAAGATTTCAATCTCTCCATCACATTCTTCAGTATACACTTCAAACTCAAATGGACAAGCCTACAAAAGAAACAAGTAAACAATGTATATTACCATACTTCAATCATATGACAAACTATATATGACACCTCACAACATACACACTGTTAAAATAGATTGGTTGTAATACTTAATAGTCACTTGTGTAGCATGTATCCTTACCAATTATATCCTTTGAAAATATTAATAACATGAATACTAATATATTGTTTTCATTTACTAATTATTATTATATGGAGTTATATAATCTATGAACTTTGACTGCCCACAATGAGCATGTGTGTAGCATGTAGAGACTTCCTATTGTAAGTTCCAAAGTGATGGCCATTACATCCCTAGATCTTACGTATAATACACAGCAAAGCTAACACAGAATACAATAGTGAAAGCCCTTATGGTATCTCTCTAACTAATAAGATAATTTTCATAAGCCCTATAGTTAACTACATGACTGTCAATCTGTGCATTTTAGACACGACAATAGAGTGTGATGTTTGTAACTTAATTATATTCAATGATGCTTGATAATGGAACAGCTTAATTCATCAAAATGAAAAAGATATCAATATACGTGTCCTCTAATATGAGCATGAAGATTGAAGTGTACAAATTCATCACATTAGTCTCAATTGTATAGAGAAAATGTCTTACTTTGTTAAGTTGCAGCTGTTTATTGTAGCCCATACATTTTAATATGTTCCATATCTCTGTCTCTCCTTCATTTTCATCATTAGCTGTGAGTGTGTGGAGATCAATATATCCATTAATTGTCAATTCTTCATCATTGTTCATCTGGAAATTATCTGTGAGAGAAAGGAGAAGAGTGGATCAATAAAGTCTCTCTCTCTCTCTCTCTCTCTCTCTCTGTTCTCTCATTACCTTGAAGGGCTTTCCATGATTCATCATCACAAAGTTCTTTACCAATTCTCTCATAGAAGAAGTCAAATTCATTACGACTAATAGCACCATTACTGTCTAGATCATGACGATGAAATATCTCAGTCAGAGCATCACTATATAACAAAAACAATTATCATGAACTCATGTCATACCAGATATCAATAACTTGAGTACATACAAGTACTTTAAATATCATATAGATGGCTAGATGTCTTTCTTACATGCATTGTGATGTCAGTACTAGTTTCCCATCTTTCTCATCAACTATAGGGACGTCCTCTTTCACTTCTTCCTCGTCATCATCTTGAACTTGGAGTACACAACCAGATGTAAATGGTAACAAAATGTAAGACCCAGGTTCAAGGTCTAAACGACATACCCATTTCTAAAGGAATACAACATATTTGTATGACATGACATATAGATCACAAGACTACTAAAGTATTCAAACTAGTATACTGTAAATATACTAGAATTTACTGACATATCCAAGAATGCGGTGAAGTGTATAGGCCACGAATTGGGCGGGTTCCTCTTGCTTTGTCATTTGAAACAAATAGAGACCAATATCAGTACTGGGATTACCTGTAGATAGAGAAATATATGTACATGTAAAAATATTTCAACCAATGATCAGAGATTACTCTATAATGACAACATCTGGACATACAAATAGTTGTAATCCTAAATATGTAATTTAGGTCATAATTTTGTTAAAGTTTTATTATTATGCTGTACTCTACCTGGAGGAGTTACTTTCATTTCAATCCAGACATGAGTTGACTTAGGTAGTGTAAGGATATATTGATGAGATATGATGACAGGGTCATCCTCTCCTTCTTGATCATCAAGATAAAAACAACCTTTACCTTGAATACTGTTCCACTCCTAAATAAGTAAAAATTAACAGAACATAACAAGAAAATATACGAACTTAAAAATTTTAAAATTCACTGTTATTTTAAGTTATTGAAGACATAACAAAAATGTCTTTTAAATGTCAATTTTATCAGTAAAAGTGACATTACTTAGATATATATGAAGGTAAAATAGATTACATGCTCTGCCCTAAACTTATCGTGAAGAAATTCATCCTCCTGGAATTGATTTAGGTAAAGATAAGTGTGAGGTGAATAATATAAGGTGAATCCTTTTTAGCGAGAGAAGTTAAAGATGTAAAAACATTGCTTCAATTATTAGTCTGTTAGTAAAAGTGACATTACTAGAATAGACCACAAGTAGATTACATTTATCATATAAACATTGATATGTAGTCACTTACATTGACTTTCTTTGGTGGTTTTGGTGCTGTTGGTGCATATATTGGTCCACCTGTAATTTCATGAACACCATCAGAAGTAGGTAAGTGACCGGGTTGCTGTATATTGTGTTTAGTTTTAACTTTATCAATTGATTCTTCTTCAATTTCTTCAACTGTCTTCAGCTGTTCTTTTTTCTTGATACTTTTAGCATTTTTAGAAAGTGACTGGTTTGGTATAGGAGGTTTTTGAGAGGATAGCTCCACCTCATTTTTGTCTTCTGTTTCTTCTTCAATTTCTTCAGCAATAGAGTCATCACTGTCACTACCACCAACATTGACTGTACCACTGTTTAAATTTTCTGGGGAACATAATTGATCGACATCACCAGAACGCTTAATAGAGGGAACAGAATCAACTTTCTTTGTGTTAATTTCTTGTCCAGTATCTGAGCTCAGAGGGTTCCCATTAATTTGAGCTTCATTCTCTAAGGTATGGTGTGCAGGTTCCTTTTCTTCGTCACTTTCAAAAGGAGGTGTGGTTGGTTCTAATGACGTTGGGCTAATTACTGGTAGTTCACTACTCAAATCTTCCATACTGGAATGAATCTCAGTCCCATTACTGGCACCGGAACCAGTCCGGTAAATAACACTAGGAAGATGACCTAAAATTGTACTTGTTTATAAGGACAATAGAAATATATAAACATAAATTTGTTTTATATTCAAGATACTACTACATTTTTATTACAGGAGAGTTGACTAACCTTTGTCTCTAATTTCCTTATCATCTCTCTTTGGCTTTGAGTATCTTTCTTTTAGTTTCTTCTTCTTTCTTTCCTTACCTCTTCTCTCTTCTTTATCAGAAATATGACCAGTCTTCACTTGAGCAGCTCTCATACAATCTTCAGCAGTCTCTAGCACCATGTGACAAAACTAAGAATAAAGATGTTTCCATGACATTTCATTGTATTGCAAACTTAATATATCTCCATAGTAACAGAATAAATACACGTATAATATACCTCATTATAATCCAATTTGCCATCTTTGTTAACATCAACGTCACTAATAATAGACTCCACCTCCTCTAATGACATTGGTTCTCCTTTCTATAGAGTAATGGATAAAGGATGATAGATAAGAGGATAAGTGGATAGACAGAAATGGATGCATAGAAAGAAATGGATGCATAAATAGCAATCGATGGACAGTATCAAGACTCATTAATGGATTTACTAAATATATAATTAACTATTACATGTAATAAATGTACTTTTGTTAAGATATGTCTCAGCTCATCAGCAGAAAGGTAGCCATCGCCATTTCTGTCTAGTCGCTTAAATAGAGACATCAAATCAGACATTGTTGGTAACTTTTCTCGTCTCATAATTGTACAGAATTGTGAGAAATTAACTGATTCTAAATATGATAAAAATGAGTCTTGATTACCCCTAAATTATAACCCTCTAATAAATAATTAGTAACGGCATTTTCCATTGAATATAATTATAAAATAAAAAAATAATAAAAAGAAAAAGCATTTGCAGACACAACATGTATAATTGTACATAGGATTTGTAATCAAGGGGTTGTTGATTTGTTGTCATAGAAACTACAGGGAAGTGATCTCAGACTATATATTTGAAATTTGAATTTGAGCATTTCCCAGTAAACAAAGGTACAGATACATGTACATGATATAGTCTAGCTATATTCTCTATAAATGTATTAGTTAATTTACAGTACTTACCTCCAAATCTATTCCAATATTTATCTATAGTTGATTGAGATGGATTTCTGCCTGAACATTGGAGGGCTTGTAAGGGGAGGGAAACACACTTACTAATGAGTATATCAGATCTCGTGATAAACTCACCATATTTGAGCTTGACTTTGTTAGTGATAGTCCCTCGGAGATTAGTCTCCACTAAGAGCCACGCAACCTTACAGTCCGGCAGAATATCACCACCACTACCCTCCATCATAGATGTAAACAGAAAAATTTTTAACCCTTTATGAGCAACGAACCTCTATATACCCTCCATCAGAGCTCAAGACATAATTTTAACCCTTTATGAGCAACGAATCACGCTAAAAATGTGCATAATAAATACATAAGATCTGTATGTAGTATGTAATAAATCGAAGTTTTTAAGATTCAATTGTTAAATTCTTCCTCCATAAATCTCTTTAATAGGTCATTATCTATTGATATCGTTAATATCTCTGTACCATCTTGCCCTTTCTTTGAACGAACTAACTTATGATCTCGAAATTCAGTCAGTTGAGCTCGCAATGTCATGTCACTGTTTACCAGAAATGCTTCACGACATTTTTGATACAAGTCACTAAAAGGGAGACCAACATAAGTAGGGTCACTTGCGTTGTCTAACTGGTATTGTGCTAATATTTGAAACACCCCCTTAGCATTTGGTGTCAAACTCTGAATAACATGACGAAATGATCTTAGCATCAGGATCTCAGACCCTTCACTAGACAAAGATTTATCATAAGAGGTCTCTACAGTATAATGGTGATAAGTGGAGGTATTATGCCACGCCCAGTTAAATCTTCCAGACGTAATTTCGTCCCACAGTGAGGGAGCTCTTGGGTGATCTACGGTTGCTAATATATGTACAAATGGACAAGCTGCTAGAAAACTTAGTGTCAATTGCACTTTTTCATCTCTTAATGGCTGACCATCGATGTTGTGAATTATAAGAAATATTTCTTTGGCAGTTTTTGGCTGTTGTTTGCAGAGGGAGGTACATATGAATTGACTCTGTTGAACCGGCGTTTTAAATCTTCCAGTGTGTTCTAACATGTCCGATGTAAGAGTGTTTAAAATCTCCTTCAGACTTAGACCAGGAAAAAAGCCATAGATGACCAACTGATAACAACTGGAAAGTTTCTTCTTACGAAATTCATCTAGGAGCTTCAGTTTTGATCCCAACCCATACAACAGGATATTGAAACCAGTTTTCAACTGGCATAACCAGTAATCAAACAGGTTTTCATACATATGGTACAAGGCATCAAAACCAGATTTATACGAGGAGATCTCAACCGTGGCTACCCTTTCCACAAGAACAGGATCTAGTAGAGGATAACTTTGAGATATCTTTGTGCGTTTTAATGTCCGACTTGAGAAATATTCTTCAACAACATCTTCAGTAACTTTATGTTCACTAAAACTTGTTAATGGATTTTGTGATGAAAAAGTACCTAGTCTAGTGTTCTTCTTTGCAGCAACTGCTTGCTTAGATTGAGTAGGTGAGTCATCATTGTCAACATTAGGTCTCTCAGTTAGATTTGAGCCCTGAGACTTTTGAGTACCAGTTTTCTCATTGTGTTTTGCCTTGCTTGCAACCAAACTGTTTTCGAAATCGTAATCTTCGATGCTACTATTATCGCTTTCACTACTGCTACTAGTATTAGTATATTCTTCATTACTTGAAGCATCAAGATCTCTAATAACTTCGAGTGAATTTAACTTTGACTGTGTTATCTTAGCTGACACTGTATCACTATCTTGCTTATTAGTATTAATTTCTGTTGAATCGAAATGATCTTTAGTACTGACAGTGTTCTTAATATTTTCATGTTTAATGGATTTAGAACGAGTTCTTGTTGACACTACATCTTCTTCACTTTCATCATTAATATCAAAGCTGTGTTCTTTCATGTGACCAGAGCTTAAAGTTCTTTTTTTATTAGCACTCTCTTCAAAGCTATTGTCTTCTTCAGTGCTTGATGGTGTAATCGTACGATGCTGTCTGTTCGGTGTGTGCCTTTTGTTTTTAGCAATATATATAGGAGGTTGCTTTGTACTGGGTGTGTTTCTTGGTCGCAAAGATTGTTTGGTAGCACTATTAGCGAAATCCTTTTCTTTATTTTGAATAACTCTTGTTGATCTTTGTAGTGAAGTTGTCTTTAAAACAGGTTCTTCTAGTTCCATTTCGTCACTACTAGAATCAGACAACACGTGGTCATCTTGTAGTCTAGAAGATTTTGAATGAATAGCTGTTTGTTGAGTTTTTTCTACACTAATTCCACCTTTCTTTGGATCTAATGATGATTGCTTCGCATCAATTGATTGTACACACTTTCTGCTAACACTAGAATTAAAGGACTTACTATCCTTTTTTGGAATTACTCTTTTAGACTTTTTTTGTGGAGTCGTATCTGAAACATGTTCATCTACTTCCATTTTGTCACTGTCACTGGAATCAGAAAACATGTGACCATTCTGTGATTTCTCCTTGTCTTTACATAGTGCCTGTCCTTCTAACTTAGCTTTATTAGATCTTGTTATAGGAGGAGTGCTTAAGAGTTTACCAGTTTCAGGAATACATGAAGTATGGGGTGTGCCCAGTGAAGTACTTCCTGCCTGTATATCAACATTTGGATTACTTCGACGCTTTGGAGTTGTTTTGAATTTAGGCATCTTGAGAAACGACAGCAAATGACTTGTAAACAAAGCACACAGTACGATCGAGTAAATAGTCAAGGAAAGAAGAACCACGTGGTAAGTAAGTATACGAATAATGTCCGGAGTTATTGCGGAGTTGCTGACCCATGTGCGTTTGAAAAATGTCGATGTTTTCACAAGATTTGTTCAGTGTCTTCGAAGAAGATGACACAGAAAAGAAGAAAAAGCTCAAAAGACCAGGAAAAGAAGGAAATAAAGGAGATGATGAGGAGATAAGTGAAAGGACAAAAAAATCTAAGTTGGACCTTAATGAGTTAGAAGGAGAAGAGATAGATGAAGGAGAAAAGGCAGAGGAAGAAATGAAAGATGAGAAGTATGTTAGGTCATTGGAAATGTGTTTGGTTATTAAGACAGCATATACTGAGTGACAGACTGATAGAATGACAGGTGTTAGGATGGATGGAATATAACAAGTTGAATGGACAGGTGAAATATTGATGGACAGATAATGAATTAATGGATAGATAAAATAAAGTGTTAATTGACAAACTAACAGACTTCCCTTTTTATAGTATGGAGGTTACCACTGATGGAGGTAATGTAGTCAAGAAGACGCCCATATTTGGCGATCCAGCTATTGTCATTACCATAGATACAGGAGGAACATGTACACATGAGGTACATGTACATGTAAATGATATACATATATACATTACCTTCCTTAGGTAGCAGTACCACCCAACTTCCCTTATGAACATTTAAAACCATTGTCAGAAGTACCAGCAAAGGTCAATACATAATGTGTGTGTGTGTTGTAACGAAACATAACATGTTTATTTCAGTCATTTTACAGTACACAGATATAGCTAGTGTATGCTATTGATTCTTGAAACCATACCCAATTAATTTATCATTTTTCATGAAATACTTCACAGTTTGTACATATTTTAAGTTTATACTGTACAATTTATAGTAGACTTGTGGTAGTAGATATGATATATGTAGGTAGTGCTATTATTTGATCTCATTATCATCTCGTTATTTAGGAGTACCCCTTCGTTCTTGATAGTTTCCAACGTAAAGCTATTCAATGTATTGAAAATAGTCAGTCAGTATTAGTATCAGCACATACATCAGCTGGTAAAACTGTCGTCGCTGAGTATGCTATTGCAGTTAGTTTAAAAGAGAACCAACGTGTCATATATACCACACCTCTTAAAGCGCTGAGTAATCAGAAATATCGAGAGATGTATGAACAGTTTCAGGACGTGGGACTAATGACAGGTGACACAACTATCAACCCAACAGCATCATGTATCGTCATGACAACAGAGGTAGGATGTGGCACGTGTACATGTATATTACCATCTTGTTTTCTTCGTAGATTTTAAGAAGTATGTTGTATAGAGGATCTGAGGTGAGCAGGATTATCGCACATGTAAATGTATGATCTTTATCTTTCAGGTAATGCGAGAAGTAGGTTGGGTCATTTTCGACGAGATACACTATATGAGAGATAAAGGTACTCAATAACCTTATGAATAATTGATTAGTTATTAACTCTGTAGAGAGAGGTGTGGTCTGGGAGGAGACTATCATTTTATTACCTGATAATGTACACTATGTGTTCCTATCAGCTACAATACCCAATGCAAGACAATTTGCAGAATGGATCTGTCATTTACATAAACAAGTATGAAAGTACATGTACTTATAACTATGTACATGTATTTGACATGATGAATAACTAAGGCCATCTTATTAATGACCTGCTGGTCATGTGATGATCACATGATAACCCAGAACATCTAAGACTGATTGAATATTACATGTACATGCTATGCTGTTTAATGACCTTGTTCCTTTAATTATTGTAATAATTACATATATTATCTCTCGCTATAGCCCTGTCATGTTGTCTATACTGAACAGAGACCAGTCCCTCTTCAGCATTATATGTATCCATCTGGAGCTGAGGGACTCTACTTAGTAGTGGATGAAAACGTAAATATATTATACAAGTACATGTACATCAATGTCTATTACATGTACATGTACATCAACGTCTATTACATGTACATGTACATCAACATCAAATTACATGTACATATATGTTTTGATATTAGGGTAAATTTAGAGAGGATAATTTTCAGACAGCAATGTCTCGTCTTCAGGAGAGTGGGATAGGTAGTAGTCGTAAAGGAGGGACTTCAGGTAAGAAGATTGCGATACTTTTATGACTCTCTCTCTCTCTCCCTCCCTCCATCCCTTCCTCTCTCTCTCCCTCCCCCTCTCTCCTAGGTCCCTCTAACTGTTTTAAAGTAGTCAAGATGATAATGGAACGTAGTTTACAACCAGTTATTATATTTAGTTTTAGTAGAAGAGATTGTGAAGCTCTTGCACTTCAAATGTCAAAGTTAGATTTTAATTCTGCTAGAGAGAAAGAACTAGTAGAGGAAGTATTCAGTAATGCTATTGATTGTCTCTCTGATGATGATAAACAACTACCTCAAGTGAGTGAAGAACTATGAACTGTTAGCTACCCTCTTCCTCCTGTCATTCTCTCTTTCTCTCTCTCTCTCTGTCCTTTACTCCTCTCTCTCCTTAGGTTGTACATCTTCTTCCTTTATTAAAACGTGGGATAGGTATACATCATTCTGGGCTGTTACCTATCTTAAAGGAGACTATTGAAATACTATTTTCAGAGGGTCTTATCAAGGCTCTGTTTGCTACTGAAACTTTTGCACTGGGTCTGAACATGCCTGCTAGAACAGTGGTCTTCACTAATGCTAGGAAATTTGATGGAAAAGATTTCAGATGGGTGTGTCATAGATACATGTACATGAACATTATTGTCACTGGTTTGTTCTGTTATTCAGATTACGTCTGGTGAGTATATTCAGATGAGTGGGCGGGCTGGTAGGCGTGGTTTAGATGAGCGTGGCATTGTTATGTTAATGGTAGATGAACAAATGGACTCTACTATTGGCAAGACCCTTCTCAAAGTAAGGAATATTGTGATGACAATGGAAGTTTGATGCCTCTCTCTGTCTATCTCTTTCACTTACTTTCCCACCCACTCTCTCTCTCTCTTTCTAGGGAAGTGCTGATCCATTGAACAGTGCCTTTCATCTCACATACAATATGGTGCTTAATTTATTAAGAGTAGAAGAGATCAATCCTGAATACATGTTAGAAAGATCATTCTATCAATTTCAGAATAACTCTGCTATTCCTGATCTAGAAGAAAGTCAGTACTTATCTATACTGTAGTAGTGCACTATTGATTTCATTATAGAGGTTAAAGTATTAGAAGCTAAAAGAGATGCGGTTACAATAGATAATGAGGACAATATTACTAATTATTATAAAATTAGACAACAGATTAATAAATTGGCTGGACAAATGCAAGTTAGTATAATAGATGAATAGGTAGACAAATGGATGGACAGATGGATGAATGGATGGATAGAATGGTGAAATATTAGATAAATGGATGCACATCCAGCTAAAAGTATAGGTCTTGTTATGTCCTATGTCTTATATATTATGTGCTAAACCACACCCACCCCTCTACCCGACCCCTACTGTACAATATAATGTACTTTAAGGTACTGATATCGGAGGGGACATAGATGATAGAGTTTAGAACTTGTCTGACTTGCTCTCTCTCTCTCTCTCTCTCTCTCTCTCTCTCTCTCTCTCTCTCTCTCTCTCTCTCTCTCTCTCTCTCTCTCTCTCTCTCTCTCTCTCTCTCTCTCTCTCTCTCTCTCTCTCTCTCTCTCTCTCTCTCTCTCTCTCTCTCTCTCTCTCTCTCTCTCTCTCTCTCTCTCTCTCTCTCTCTCTCTCTCTCTCTCTCTCTCTCTCTCTCTCTCTCTCTCTCTCTCTCTCTCTCTCTCATGCACACATCTCAGCAATATATTACTAAGCCAAAGTATTGTATTCCATTTATGCAACCTGGTAGATTAGTAAAAGTGGTACATGAACAAGATGACTTTGGTTGGGGAGCTGTTATAAACTTTCAGAAAAAATCAACTCAAAAGGTAACAGAGCACATGTTAACGTACAGTGTACATGTTAATGTACAGTGTACATGTTAACACACAGTGTACATGTTAACACACAGTGTACATGTTAACGTACAATGTACATGTTAACACACAGTGTACATGTTAATGTACAGTGTACATGTTAACACACAGTGTACATGTTAACGTACAGTGTACATGTTAATGTACAGTGTACATGTTAACACACAGTGTACATGTTAACACACAGTGTACATGTTAACGTACAATGTACATGTTAACACACAGTGTACATGTTAACACACAGTGTACATGTTAATATACAATGTACATGTTAATGTACAGTATACTTGTTAATGTACAGTGTACATGTTAATATACAATTATATATGTGTGTCTTAGGGTTTTGATACAGTTTATGTGGTAGAGATATTATTAAGATGTTCAACAGAGTCATGTAAAAATATGCCATCATCAGCACCTCGACCTGCTCCTACTGGTGACAAGGGAGAAATGCAAGTAAGATATCTGTAGGAGATTGTGCTAACTATGATGTCTCTCCTTCAGCTCTCAGTTTATTCTTGCTTTTTTTTCTTTTCCTTCACTCTTTCTCTCTCCTAGGTTGTACCAATAATGTTAAACTTCTTACAACAAATCAGTTCAGTTAGAATTTATCTTCCAAAAGATCTTCGATCATCAGACAGTAGATTTAGCGTTGGGAAATCTATTGAGGTACACTGTTATATTGTACTGTACATGATGTCACTTAAATTTAGGAGGTCATCAAAAGATTTCCACATGGATTACCAGTATTAGATCCACTTACTGATATGCATATCAAAGATGAAGAATTCAAGAAGATAGTTAAGGTATGTATCATAACATATATTGTCAATGTATTGCTCCTGGTATATTATTGTTCCTGGTATATTATTGTTCCTGGTATATTATTGTTCCTGGTATATTATTGCTCCTGGTATATTATTGTTCCTGGTATATTATTGCTCCTGGTATATTATTGCTCCTGGTATATTATTGTTCCTGGTATATTATTGTTCCTGGTATATTATTGCTCCTGGTATATTATTGCTCCTGGTATATTATTGCTCCTGGTATATTATTGTTCCTGGTATATTATTGCTTTTGTTAAATGTACAATTTGGCATTTGAGAGACAAACTTTGTTTTTTTTTATTATAGAAAATTGAAGCGCTTGAAAATCGTCTAGTGTCCAATCCTGTCCACAAAGATTCAGATTTAGAACGTCTTTATAATTTATGTCAAAAGAAAACTGAAGTATGTAATTCTTTTATAATATTTAAATAACTTGTTTGTTTTATAGATAAATGCTCAAGTGAGAGAAGCTAAGAAGGAGTTAAAAAAGGCTCAGACGATAATGCAAATGGATGAACTGAAATGTCGTAAGAGAGTTTTAAGAAGGTATGATACAATATATGATATAACAGCTGTATTATAATATGTTTTGTAATGTTATAGTATATTATATAACAGCTGTATTATAATATATGATGTAATGGTATAATATATGATATAACAGTCAGCTATATTATGTAATGATAAAACATTTGATAGGTTGGGATATGCTAATTCTTCTGATGTTATAGAAATAAAAGGGAGAGTGGCTTGTGAAATTGACTCGTAAGTTCCCACGTCATATGAACATGTACATGTATTCTTGGTCTCTTTATCAAATGTACAATCTGATCCATTTATCCATTTGTTTAAATAACCATCCATTCATCAGTTATTACATATTATTGTTGTATTTTCTATAGAGGTGAAGAGTTGTTACTAACAGAGATGATATTTAATGGAGCATTTAATGATCTATCTGTTGAACAATGTGTTGCTCTACTTTCTTGTTTTGTCTTCCAAGAAAAAGTCAGTCCTCTATAATGTGGATCATTATTAGTGGTGTGTTCTATATAGGCTGATGAAATGCCTAAACTAACAGAACAGTTATCTGGACCACTGAGAATGATGCAAGTAAGACAGTTAGCTTTCCATTAGATTATATTTTATAACTATTTCTCTCTCTCTCTCTCTCTCTCTCTCTCTCTCTCTCTCTCTCTCTCTCTCTCTCTCTCTCTCTCTCTCTCTCTCTCTCTCTCTCTCTCCTCTCTCTCTCTCTCTCTCTCTCTCTCTCTCTCTCTCTCTCTCTCTCTCTCTCTCTCTCTCTCTCTCTCTCTCTCTCTCTCTCTCTCTCTCTCTCCTCTCTCTCTCTCTCTCTCTCTCTCTCTCACACACACTCTCTCTCTCTCTCTCCCTCCCTCCCTCCCCCTCTCTCTCTCTATCAGGATTCTGCTCGTAGGATTGCTCGAGTTGCCATTGAAGCAAAATTAGAAGTTGATGAAGAAGAGTATGTAGAATCTCTAAGACCTCACTTAATGGATGTAGTACATGCATGGTGTTCAGTAAGTCACATGATATAAACAAAGTGTCATGTGATTCATTTGATTGTCACATGACTTGGTGATATGTCTTTTGTGTAGGGAGCCCCATTTTCTCAAATTTGTAAAATGACTGATGTATTTGAAGGTAGTATAATTCGTTGTATAAGAAGATTAGAAGAGATATTACGTCAAATGTGTCAAGCTTCTAAGGCCATTGGCAACATTGAACTAGAGAATAAGTTTGCTGAAGGTAATATATTTGTGATCATTGTAATAGTAGGCGATTATCCTGATCTGTTTGTGTATAATCATTCTCTATATGTGACCAGGTTTGCAAAAAGGGATCACTTCTGTCAAAATATTTGTGACCTGATTTGTGAAAAACCACTGTTAAAACATATCAAAAAACAGTTTTGCATACATATAGAATAGTTATGGATATATAGCAACTGTATGTATACAAAACTGTGTTTTGATATGTTTTAACATTTGATTTTTTCACAAATCAGGTCACAAATGTTTTGACACAAGTGGTCCCTTTTTGCAAATCAGGTCACAAATTATAATGATATATTAGCAACTGTTGTATGTGACTATTCTCTACTTTTTTTTATTTTGTTTATTTCTCTTGTAGGTATATTAAAGATCAAAAGAGACATTGTATTTGCAGCCAGTCTTTATTTGTAACTGGTAACCTCATTGCATATAAATGTCATGTCTATATGTGCTCTTTATTGTCCTTTCTTAATTGTATATACTTTGTACTATAATATTGTAGTCTCTAGCATCAATCTAGTTTGCCATCTGCCATGTTTTAATGTGTACGTATCACTGTCAAAAAAGAAACAATCATTAGATGTAAATTCAAAATAAATAAATCAACAACTGAACAGGTTTTGCTAGTCCTGGAAATGAAAATTAATTTGTACATGATATTGAATGTTAAATAAGATCAAAGATAATGAAGATGACACACACCAGGTGATAACAAGTCTTAATAGGTTAATATACAGGTATATATTCTATATAGCCTCTATTATAATACTAGTTAATGTGTCATTATACAATGAGAGTTTGCTGTCCCTGTTCTATTAGTAAAGAAACAAGCTTTTGGTAAGTACCAAGTCTGTTGTCACGATATCTTGAACGTTAACTGAGACACAAAATAGTGAAAATGATCCACTAACAAGTCTTAATAGGATAATAGATATTATTCTATATAGCCTGTATTTTATACTACTTACTGCATATATGCGTTATTTGGAGTGGGAGGTACAGTCTCTGAAAGACACTGCCTTTTGACGGTACAATATGGCCGAAAGACTTCAGCCTCAACTTCAGGCTTTGCTATTGAACAATGTAGAGAAGACTGGTAAAGAGTTAGGTCGTGGAGCTTATGGTGTGGTGTATGAGGTTAGAGTGAGTGGGCTGGTTTGTGCTGGAAAGACTCTACATGAAGCTATTGTACAGGTACATATACTAGCTAGTGATGAAATGATCTCTTTGTAGAATGAAACATTAGTCAAGTTTGTTGAAGAGTGTCTCTGTCACAGTCAACAACGTCACCCAAACATTGTACAGTTAATGGGTGTCCATTTCTCTCAACATTCTCGACTACCTATGTTAGTAATGGAGTATCTTCCTCTGTCGTTAACACAGTGCTTAGAAACACATCAAGATATTCCAATTCAAATCAAGTACTCTATTCTTCTTGATGTTGCAAAGGGTCTCAATTATCTTCATTGTAAGAGACCTCCTATTGTCCATCGTGATCTCACAGCCAATAACATATTGCTGACCTCTAACTTTATAGCCAAGATATCTGACCTAGGTGTATCCAGAATGGCAGACACCTTTAAACTACAAAGACATACTAAGGCACCAGGTAATATTGTTGTGATGCCTCCTGAAGCTCTCAAGGACAATCCAAGTTATGATCACAAGCTAGATGTCTTCTCCTATGGCTGTCTCATCCTCCATGTCTTCACACACCAATGGCCTGTACCAACAGACCAATATGTACGCAAACGTAATTATCATGGTATGTACAAACTTGTATCAGAGTGGGATAGAAGATCAAATTACACTGAACAGATACCAAATGATCCATTTCATCCTTTTGTTAAGTGTTGTCTTGACAACAATGCTAAAAACAGACCAGTTATGAGTAATGCTATACAATGTATCGAGGGTGCTCTCTCTAAACTTCCACCTCTGAAGAACAAACTAGAGATGTTAAAGGAGATTAGTGATTTGGAAGAACTAGTTCAAACTGAGAGGTCATCAAAAGAAAATGAATTATCACGTTTACAAGACATCGTTCGAACGTCAGAGCAAGCAATGAAACAAGCTCATGAAGATCAAAGGAAACTAGCAGTAGAGAAAATTAATTTATCATTGTCTTTATCTGCTAAACAAAGAGAGGTCATTGAACAAGCTAAGCTGATACAAGTTCAGGCATCTCAATCTAGGGAACATCAGAGGCAAATATCTGATGCCAAACTAATGAAGAGTGAGTTACAAACTTGTAGAAAAAGGATTAAACAGAAAGAAATTGACAATTTAGTTCTTCAACAACAACTTACTGAAGCAAACACCTCAGTCAAATCTCTCACAGATGAGAATGCTAAATTACAAGCAGACGTGTTATCACTTACTAAAGGCCTCGAGAATACTCTAAAGTCTAAAGATGAATTGATTTCTGTTTTAGAATCTGAGTTACCAATTCCTCCTTCATACAATGATCAAAAGGAAAGAATTAAACCTCTAATGACACAAGAATTGAAACAAGGAGATAGCTGGTAAGTATTGAGTAGTGTAAACTTATATCAATATTCTCCACTCTCTTTATCAGGTATCTTGTTAGTCAGAGATGGTTCACACAATGGAAGATATATGTTGGATATGACTCTGATCAATCTGTGGCAGGCAGTGAAATAGCTTATCCTGGTCCCTTGAATACTGTTGACTTGTTTGAGAGTAAGAGATATGAACAGTTGTTGATATATCTTCTTTTTATATAGACATTGAATCTGAGACTTTTAAAGATGATTTAAAAGAGATTGACTATGTTTTATTTCCTAAACCAGTATGGGATCTTTTAGTTAGTTGGTATGGACTGTCAGTAGGATCACAACCTATTTGTAGGTGAGTAATTTATGATACTTTAAAACTCAACTCTATAGTTTGTAGTTGCTAATGCTGTGTTTCATATATATATGTATATATGTATGTATGTTGATCATACATTATATACACTTAAATATTATTGGTGGTTTCCTTTGTCACATGTAATAATAGAAGAATGAACATAAAAACATCATGTATACATAATATATACATAATGGTGGCCCAAAACAAATTGGGACTGTCTGGGATGTTCTGCATACAAGACAGTAAAATTCTTCATTGTATTAGTTAATTAACTATTATTTCCTTAATAGATATGTTATTGAATATGGAATACGTCGTAAACATCTTGAAATTGAAATTTATAAATTATTAATTAAAGTTTGCCTATATCCACATGTTAATGAGACTACAACAATCTCTTGTAGCAGACTTATCACTATTGGTAAGTACTGAGTAATTGTATCTTATATTATTATTTATATCATGAAGATATAGCTATACAGAAGATGAGAGAGATGTTCAATATATCTAGAACTGATGAGTGTAGACTGTGGCATTGTGAAACATTTCGTGATAAGTTGCTGAATAACCTCAACAACACTTTATCTCGTGCTAATGTTTCTGATGGACAAGTATTGAAATGAGTAATTTTTAATAATATATTGTTTTTTCCCTTTTTTAGAAATTAATGTTAGAAGTAAGAAATTGTGATGGTAGTTGGCCAAAAAAGATTGAACTAAAAGTATGTATATATCCACATACTGGTGGCATTAAATTGTCTTCATTTGATGTGTTTGATACTGTGGGTAAGTAGTTATTATTTAAAAGAACACTGTAGATGTTGTTATATAGGTACTGTTAAACAGAAGATGAGAGAATTGTTCAATGTATCTGCTGATAATGAGATTAGAGTATGGAAATGTAGTGAATTTCGAGACCAGATATTAACAAATCATAACCAGACTTTATATGATGCTCATATCTCAAACACACAGGTATTAGTCAATATTAACTAGTAATTCTTTTTATATTTTATTGCAGACATTAATGTTAGAAGTAAGAAATCCTGATGGTAGTTGGCCAAGAAAGATTACAATAAAACTATGTATATATCCAAATACTGATGACATCAAAGAGTGGTCATTTGATGTGTTTGATACTGTGGGTAAGTAGTTATTATTTAAAAGAATACTGTAGATGTTGTTATATAGGTACTGTTAAACAGAAGATGAGAGAATTGTTCAATGTATCTGCTGATAATGAGATTAGAGTATGGAAATGTAGTGAATTTCAAGACCAGATATTAACAAATCATAACCAGACTTTATATGATGCTCATATCTCAAACACACAGGTGTTAGTCAATATTAACAAGTAATTGTTTTTATATTTTATTGCAGACATTAATGTTAGAAGTAAGAAATCCTGATGGTAGTTGGCCAAGAAAGATCACAATAAAACTATGTATATATCCAAATACTGATGACATCAAAGAGTGGTCATTTGATGTATTTGATACTGTAGGTATGTTGAAGTAATTTAAAGATACTTAAGATAGCCATGTTCATTGATTGCATAGACACTCTCATGGTAAAAGCCAAAGAGATCTTTGGGATACACTCAACTCTTGAATGTAGAATGTGGAAAAGTGATACAAGTTTATTTACTAATACTCACGAGACTTTAATGAAGACATGTACTGGTATCTTTGGGGGAAAGGTTTGAAATTATAATTGATCACAATTAAATTAATTAAATCATTATTTTAGACATTAATGTTAGAAGTAAGAAATCCTGATGGTAATTGGCCAAAAAAAATTACATTAAAACTTTGTGTATATCCACACACTAATAACATTAAAAAGTGTTCGTTTGATTTTCTGGATACTGTAGGTAAGTAAAGTTATATTATTATATACATTTGACGATATATTTAGATATTGTTGTACAAAAGATGAAGAGACTTTTTAATATAACTTCAACTAACGAATGTAGATTGAGATTGTGGAAAAAAAATTATTTAAACAGATATGTTTTGGTTACCAATTCAAATCAAACTTTATATGATGATTGTACTTTTAACCAAGACAAAGTAATGTCAATTTTAGTAAATTATATGGTTATTGTTAATTATCCATTTCTCAGATCTACATGCTAGAAATAAGAAATCCTGATGGTAGTTGGCCACGAACAATTAAATTAAAAGTATGTGTATATCCCCACACTGACAATGTCAAACTGTGGTCATTTGATTTGCTTGATACTGTGGGTATGTTATAATAACACTACTTCTTATGAATTAATGTATTGTTATATGGACAGGTACTGTTATACAAAAGATAAAACAATTGTTTAGTGTTTCTGAAACTGACGAGTGTAGATTGTTGCATAGTGAATTATCTCGTGATGAATTACTGGCTGATTCTAATGACACTTTATTTAACATTGGTGTCTCTGAAAATAAGGTATTAAATATCATCATTTAGAAATGATAATTTTTGATTTGATAAAATTTTGTTTTTATTCAGATGCTAATCTTGGAAGTAAGAAGTACAAATGGTAATTGGCCAATGGCAATACAACAGAGAATGAAATACAAAAGAAGAGAATAATTTGACACTTTATTTGATACTGATAATGTCATTTAGATTATTAAGAAATGAAATTGAGTTGATTTAGGTTCGGTTAAAATTTGATGTCTAATGGTTTTGTCTCTATCTAATTGTCTGTAAATTATTGTCTTGTTTTCACATCATTATAACAGTTTGTGTGTTTCATCATTTTCTATAATAAACTTGTTGGATTAGAGCCTTTGTATACTCAATAACTATCTGACTGTCTCTAATTGTTGTGAAATGACAGGAAAATTCCAGAGTCCACCTCAGTCGTTATCACTGGGCAATGTAGAGGAAAAAGATAAAGATTTGTGAAGCCTATGGTGTGGTATATGAGGTTAGAGTGAGTGGAATGGTTTGTGTTGGAAAGACTTGAAGCTATTGTACAGGTATATATACTAGCTAATGATGAAGTGATTACTACATCTTGTTATCTCTTTGTAGAATGAAACATTAGTCAAGTTTGCTGAAGAGTGTCTCTGTCACAGTCAACAACGTCATCCAAATATTGTACAGTTAATAGGTGTCCATTTCTCTCAACAGTCTCAACTACCTATGTTAGTAATGGAGTATCTTCCTCTGTCATTAACACAATGTTTAGAAATACATCAAGATATTTCACTTTAAATCAAATACTCCATTCTTGATTTTCTTGATATTGCAGAGGATCTCAATTATCTTCATTGTAAGAGACCTGCCATTGTCTTTCATGATCTCACACCCAATAACGTATTGCTGATTTCTAACTTTATTGCCAAGATATCAGAAGCTATTGTACAGGTATATATACTAGCTAGTGATGAAATCATTACTACATCTTTTATCTCTTTGTAGAATGAAACATTAGTCAAGTTTGCTAAAGAATATCTCTGTCTCAGTAAGCAACATAAAAGGCTATGATGGTCAAGAAAGCAGGTTAGTATAGTATTATAATATTGTCTGCTGTTGACTCTCATCTAAAATGTCACTAAACTTGCTTTCAGTTATATTTTGTTTCAGTCGAAATCATTTCGAAGATGAAGCTGTTATAATTGATGGTAACAATTGTACAATAGTTAAAGTATATATTGAAGACTTTTAATTAGTTGTTAATCAATCAATTAAAAATCAATTAATATTGGTCACGTGTGTGATGGTGGTGCTAGTATTTCCCGCCAATTTGTCACAAGTTTTTGCTGACTGCTTGTCAAATTGAAGCATGACAGAGATCTCTTGATTTTATATAATGGACTCCATTTTGCGAGCTTTCAGTAGCACTGTTAGAAAGGTGAGCCACCGCTCCATCCATCATCTCTCGTCCATTCTCCTGTTTCTCTCTCTTTCTCTTCCTGTAGGTTTTCTACTTCGTTGGATCGACTCACCTCGTCGCTTCGTGTCTTCGCTGGATCATCTTTTCATTTAGTTGTGTCATCCTTATCTTTTTTTCTTTTTCATTCTCAGTTTTTTTTTTATTTTTGTTTTATTTTATTATTTTGTAAATTCAGTTCAATAAATGGTTTTTTCACAGTCTTCGTTTCTACAGGGCTCGATTTGGAAGTTCCTGTTCTTCTTTGATGTTCCAGACCGTTGTTCTCTGGTGTTCTTGAGAGTCCTTCTCTGATGTTCTCTGGACTGTTCTCATGTTCTCTGGATGTAAAAGATGAGTCGCTCTCCTGCTCAGTCTTTCCTGTCTTCCTTCAAGCCTTCTTTCCTTTCTTTTTTTATTTTTATTTTTATTTTTTTTGGGCTATCTAGCCTATATACACCATACACACATTCACATAAAACCCTACAAATCCTCTCCCCCCCACCATTCCTCCCCTTTTTTTTACCCCCGGTGGCGGGGGAGAGGTTTGTAGGGTGCGTGTGTGTGTGTGCTATGCGTGTGTGTAGGTTGGTGGTCCTTTTTCACTTCCTCTGTCTCTCTTCTCTCTCCATCCATTCATTGTCATCACCAGTTCAGTTATAACTACTTTTTCTTTTCTATTTTACAGGAGCAGTACTGAAAAAGGTGAGCTATCTTTTCTATCCATCCATCTCTCAGCCATTCTTCAGTAATCCAGTTGTTACAAAGAACTCTTTCTCCCTCTATGTTCCCTACTTGTGGACTGACTGGACTCTTGGGAACTCTCTTTTCTCTACTTGTGGACTGACTGGACTCTTGGGAACTCTCTTTTCTCTACTTGTGGACTGACTGGACTCTTGGGAACTCTCTTTTCTCTACTTGTGGACTGACTGGACTCTTGGGAACTCTCTTTCTCTACTTGTGGACTGACTGGACTCTTGGGAACTCTCTTTCTCTACTTGGTGACTCTTCAACTACTGAGACTGTCTTATTTTAAGTTATTTTTTATTTCTTTTCATTTTTTTTCCATGTTTTTTTTAAAGTTTGTTTTTTGTATATTGTATTTAATTTATTATATTTGAAATTTAAAAAAAATTTTTTTTCGCTAAAATTGTTTGTCAAATTTTAAAGTCAACTTTGGTAACTCTCTTCATGAAAACTAAATTAGTTTATAAATCGATTTTAAACTCTAATACAACTACAATCAGTTTACTTGTCATTACTATTCTATATTATAATCATAATTTTTATAAAATTAAAGTTTTTTGTACAAAAACAACCATTATATTATGACCATTGTACATACATGATCACTGATTTCTTTGTTACTGTTAAATTATTTTATTTGCTTTACAAGAAAAACTAAGTTTATTGATTCTTTTTTGTATCACATTATCGTTAATGTCCTTTTAGAAAAGCTATATCATTTAATTAATTAATTAATAATCAGTTTTTACAAAAATTAATTTAAAAGCTATTAAAACGTTTTTTTGCTGTTCTTGTTATTCACGTGCCGATATTTTCCCGCCCGAACCCGGCGTTTGGTCACGCGTTTGCTGTTCTTTGCTAGGTGTGTGCTGATGATATTTTCCCGCCCAACCAGTGTTTGTTAATTAGAAATTAATAGATTCTCTGGAGACCTTCTTTGACTGTACTCTCAAAGTCTTTACTCATTAAGATAGTATGTCTTTTTTACATCTTCACCTCCCTTACACCTTTCATATAGACAATACACTAAATATATTACAGTGTGGTTCTGTACCTCAATATATTAATAGTGCCTGCCCACTATACACATGTAATAGATCATGATGATAGTTGGCCAAGAAAGAAGATACTGAAATGATGTAACTATAATATATAGAGATATTAATTGGAGTTTTTCTTTCTTGTGGTTTTACAGTCGTAGTCATGGAAACCTGCAGGTTGTGTACCAGTTTATATGTTTAGCAGACATTATTTTGATAAAGAGGACAAAAAATAATAAATAAATTATAAAAAAGTCTATACACATCAAATTCAAGTTCTATCTTATACTAAGCAGTTAACAATGTGATATGTGTGATTTCTGGTCGATAATGTCGATAAGGTAACATATAATAGTGAGTACCAGAACTTACATACACGTATACATGTGATAGAGGCTCATATAAACCAACAAAATATGGATTGTATAGATAGACAGGAATCATTAATGGAAAGATTTGACCACCATGGGTATGGCCTGAAAGGACAAGCCTTACGTCGTTCCAATGGATAGCCTCTGCAGCAGCACGAGGTTGATGAGCTAAGACAATGGTAGGTACGTGTTTAGTTCTTCCTGAAAGAGCTCGATGGATATCCATAGAATGTCGTCCATATCTAGTAAAGATAGCCAAATTATTATATTCTATAGTGAAATTACTGTGTATTCATGAACTATGTATGACTGAAACAGAGACGCTATAATTTATTCCACTACATTAGCCACTAGAGCTGATCAGAGAATTATAAAGTAGTCTAACTAGATATATGTTACTATAAGTCATGTAATAAAAGTATCATAGTATTTGATTTAACTAAACTTGTATATGGAGTTGCTATAATAGAACTCGTGTGATTCAATGGATGAATATACTAACCATTACTAGTACAAACAGAGCTATGTTATGTCATAATGGAGTTAGAAGAATGCCATCCACTTTATTGGATTTCTAGTTTACTATTTTTTCTAAACAGGTAATGTTCTGGTTTTTACATAAAATTTGAGGAATTGCAAGATCTAATGAATGGCACAAATCATTTCTCTCTAGTTTATTCCTAGCCCAAGATAAACCAATAAGTTAGATGTTCAACTCAACTTAAACAGAGCATATTACATTATTAACCTTAGTCTCCTTGTGTCTATATCTTCTAGTCCAGCTATGTAAACACCACCCTCACACGAGGTTGGATCTTTTTGTGGCAAGAGACAGACTCTATCATTAATGAGAGGTTTAATCTTTAAACGAGGTAAGTATTTAATCCAATTATCAACATCACCTGTATAATAATCATGATTACCTACAGTATGAGATTAATAATAGTTAATAAAATCTGTTATTTTACCAACACCTATGAAGTAAAAAGAACTTTTGTATAATTATACATGTATATATATATATTTGATAGATGGAATTAAACTATGATAATTTTATCAATTTATATGGTATGCTACTTGCACCAAAATGGGAGTGGCTTAATACCGATGTGCTTCATGTACTCAAGTGTTTAGACTTTAGGTTTATGGGTGGGGTTATAGTAAATATATAAAAAGTTTAGTGGCCTGTAATGAGCCACTCCCATTGTAATTTTGACACAAACGGCACACCATGTACGTTATACCAATAAGGGGTGTTGTTATTAACATAGGTCTTCATAGTATACAATTGTCCTCATAACAATCACTGAAAAAACGTTAAACACAAGATGCACATTAAACCGTCATTAATCAATAGATATTACAGACTACATCTGTACTAACTAACCTGTACAATAATATACTCCATATTTTGTCTTTAATTTCTCTAAAGGTTTGACTGCCTCCCATAAATATTCAACATACGAGTCAACAAGATCACCTGTTATCACGACAATGTCACCTTGAAGTTTGTTTGTCTTTTCTACAATCCTTTCCATTCGAGATCGTCCAATGAAAGGACCCAAATGGAGATCACTCAACTGAACAATTGTCGTACCATTAAGCCGAGGGTGTAACCCCTTGATAGGGATAGCTACCCTTTGTATTTGTATTTTATGAACATAATAAGATCCAAGAACACAGATTACTAGTGTCATCATTAATGATAACAAAGTACGAAATTGAGACGCTGCCTTCTTATTCTCAACACTAATATTTTCACTTTTTCTCCAAATCAATCTCTTCAATAAACTCGAGCTCAAATTCATAGCTACCAAAGTCATCATTAAAAAGAAAACAATCCCAAGAAAAAAGTTTCCAATTAACAAAATAAGATAAGGATCTGTTCCTACATAAATCTGACCCAAAGGTACTGTTATAAATGCTAGCACAAGAGGTGTTAGTATAAGCAGTTGGATTGTAAGCTTTAGTGGCCAGAGATATTGTGGTAATGGAGTAAGTAAGAGGGATAACTTCTTCCACACATAACGAACTGATAGAAATGTAGCAATCTCTGGATTAAACAAAGACAATTAATAATAATTTAATTAACAAGTTATATTTTATTAAGTGTTAGTGTCACAATGTAATAGATATATATATATATATATATAAATTTTAAATAAATGTATATGTTAAATAATACTATCATAGCTGTGGTAACATGATAATATTACATAACAATAACCATAACCAATTAACCACAGGTATGTATTAGTAAGGATAGAGAATAAAAATATGCTTAATATATTTCAACTCAATGACTTATATTGAGTACACACTGTATAAATGTACCAGACCTCACTGATAATGAAGTTCACGTATCATAGCCTTAATTGAGTTTAATATTGTAACTATTAGGCCAGACAGACTGTTGTGACATAAATAAGTTACATCTGTAGGCCTAAGCATTATTACATTATAACACACACAATGTATATTTGTGACTGTAAATACGAAAATGGTACTTAACGCGTAAACGAATTTTGAAGAAACGCTTGTGTATAAACGGTTGCTACGCGGCCATCTTGAGCAGGAAATCAATATAATTTGGTATTCATACAGGTCAATTATTGGGCTTGTCACATACTGAGTTTTAATAACGTCCCATTCAAGATGGCCGCATAGCAACCGTTTCTTTGAAATTTGTTTGGGCATTAAGTACAAATTTTCGTATTAATGGTCACATATATACATACACACACATTATTATATTATAGCAGTTTGAGCTATTATAAAAAGTATTATAAAGTATTTACAATGTCACAGTAATATATCACGGTATAATGCTTTGTTAACAATGTTAACTTCTTTAGTATCAAATTGTCCTGATATACTTTTGTACTGGTACGTGAAAAGACTTTCTTAGTTTTGTGCTGGCTACACAAGGCTACCACTGATTGCATAATACAGCATAATACTAGCATATTATAAAACTATATATAAATAAATGGACACCAACTGCAGTAGCATCCTAGTACATATTTTCATGGTAAGTCTTTATATACACCAGGTGATATACTAATACAGAGATGTTCACCTGTAATCTAAGTACATGTGTCCGTGTGTACTGGCTATTCTATCTTACCTATAAACGTATATACGTGATATCTGAACGCTTTGGTGGCTGCATTATCATCAGTCTTACTCCAAAGATACACTTCAATAGGTATGATCAACAACAGAGACAGCCAACCATAAAATAATGATCCCCTGCAGAGTCCACTGATAAATTGCTGACCCATATTATCTAGTGGGTGGGGCTAATTAAAATTAATTATTGTTTTTAATGGGTGTGGCTAAAACAAAAAACCAATGTATCGAGTTAATTTGTGCTGTGGTAGCATTCTTTTTAGATATTCATACAACTCTAGACGTCTACTACATTATTGTGCTGTTCTTAACAGAAAGCGGCCCATACCACCTCCTACTCCGGTTGAAAGACTTAAAGGTCTACGCAGAGCTGAAAGACAGTAAGTGGAACACGTGTTCTAGTAGCTATGGTGATGTTATATTGTTTTATTTTAGCGTTGCCATCTTTGCTGGCGTATCACTTCTTATTGGCTACTTTGCTCTCAAAAGGACTTTCTCAAGTAAGCTAGCAAAGCTCAGATATTTAGTGAACATTGACGTTACAACAATAACACCAGTTTGAGTTTCATATGCTAGTCTTGTCGTGTGTAGTAGCTGAGACATTTTACTTTGAAGCTTTCGATAATGGTGTAAAGTTTGCAACTAGATTTTACAGTGTCTATACCAAGAGATACTTTAATATTATTATTATATTGTCTCCAAATGTCCCTTTCTCGTCTACATTGCGAAAATAACACACTATACAGTGCCTGGACCATACTATAATACAAGGCTGTGATTAGCACCTGTCCAAGCACTTCGCAAATGTTTACACTACATGTATCAAGCCAAATTAGGCATGTGATAACTTTAGTCCAAGATAACTTTGCCAGTGTAAACATGGTATTAGTCTGAAGACAAGAGAATTAGTTTGGCAAAAGAATGTGAGACTATACTATGTACTTGTTGTTTGATTTATGAATACTGAAACTCATAACTTCTCCTTTAGATATGGCTTCTAAAGTATCTCCTCCTCCTTCTCCTCGACCTCTTGTTATTGCAGGACCTTCAGGATCTGGTAAAAGTACTCTCTTGAAACGACTGTTTGATGAATTTCCTGATGAACTTGGATTTAGTGTTTCACGTGAGTTAATAACTCAATAACTTTGATATACTTGGATTTAGTGCATCGCATGAGTTAATAACTCAATAACTTTGATATACTTGGATTTAGTGCATCGCATGAGTCAATAACTCAATAACTTTGATATACTTGGATCTAGTGCATCGCATGAGTTACTAACTCAATAACTTTGATATACTTGGATTTAGTGCATCGCATGAGTTAATAACTCAATAACTTTGATGTGGTTACTACTACAAACATGTTTGTGCAAACATTCATTAATAATATGAAAATTATACATGACATCAGCTCATGATAGAATGCAAAGAATACCATTCACTTTATGGGATTTTTGGTTTGCGATTTTCCTAAATATCCAGGACTCCATTTTTTTGATAATATATGTGGACTTGTAAGGCCATTTTGAATAGTGAAAATCATTTCTCTCTAGCTCATTCTTAACCAGTGATATAACACTAAGTTAGAAGTCATTCTCAATTAGTAGTCAACTTGAACAGGATATAGTTACTTAGTCAAATATTTACTAATTACTTAGTTAGTTATGATTATATTTTATATAGATACTTCAAGAAAACCTCGTGATGGAGAGAAGAATGGCAAAGGTTAGTACAAACACATGTAATGACTTATTATAAACTAGTATAAATTAGTGTTAAAGATGACATACTATCAGGTATTATCAACTATTAATATAACTTCCTATTAACAACTATAATCTAGTTTAATTACGTTACTTATTATCATTTTTAGTAACTATACTATGTAGTAGTAATAGCTTCCTGTTATAGTTATGATAAGCAATGTTCTGTTGTTACTTACTGCCAGTATTACTATTAATGGTACTAAAAAATCACTATTAACTACCTCCTAGCTATTGTCAGTGGTAGTTGTATTGCTATAACCACTATTAACTACCTCCTAGCTATTGTCAGTAATAGAAATATTACTATGAGTTATTGTATACCTTAATAGTATTATAATATAACATGTCTAATGATGAGGTTATCATTTTGTTAGAGTATCATTTCAGTACACGTGAGGCTATGCAAGAGAGTATTAAGAGAGGAGAATTTATTGAGTCAGCAGAATATTCTGGTAATTTATATGGCACAAGGTATAGTACAGAATTTGTGTATTGTTTCTCTTAGTAATTAGCTAATTATAAGCAAAATGCACACGGTTGCTAGGCAACTGTAACGTAGATACTTTGTATTCCAAGTTGTATAGTTTTCTATCTTAATGTATTACTTATTAGTTATTACTATGTGACATTCATTATCCCTTATTGTCAGGACTATTACATATTAATTAGCTATCATTATAATGACATAAACTTTAAATACTACCACATTACTAACAAGGTTTTGTTGTAATTTAACAAGTTGTATTGGTATTTCTTTTATTAGTAAAAAGTCTGTATCTGATGTTCAAGCTCACGGTAGAGTATGTGTCCTGGATATTGACATACAAGGTGTTCGTAGTGTTAAGGATACTGACTTGAATCCTATTTATGTGTTTATCCAACCACCTTCTGAGAAAGAGCTGGTGAGATTGTGTTTGTGTGTGTGTGTGTGTGTGACAATATTAATTTTCTACAGGAAAGGAGGCTAAGAACTCGTAATACAGAGACAGAAGAAAGTCTTCAAAAGAGACTGACAACAGCCAAAGAAGAAATGAAATATGGTACATCTTCAATCAATTCTAATTAATAGTGTGCTGTTTTCATTTTTAGCTGAGACCTCTGGATCATTTGATTACATTATTATAAACGATAATGTTGAGACAGCTTATGCTGAACTTAGAAAGGCTATTGTTGAGGTACAGATCATTATATTATTAAGAACATTTAAACTTGTTCGTGTCTATTTGAATTTTAAATATTTAACTCAAATGTCTATCCATTCATTCGTTCATACATCCATATGTTCATTTTTCATTTGTCCATTCAACTATTCAAGTATTACTTACTTACTTTCCACAATAGGAGATTGAAGCTATTAAAAGATACAAAGAGACAAGGAAACTTTAATGTTTTTATTGTTTTAAAATTGTTGTTATTGTCATAGATAGGACTGCTATTGTTGTTATGTATTAAAGAGTTTATTTTATTAAATTTTATTGTTTCTATAGTACAATAATAAGAATATTGTTGATACTGATTCGGTTGAAACAATCAAATGATCAACAGCTCTAAATGCAAGAATGATCAAATGATAAGCAAGTTCATTGTCACAATGATGAAATGATAAACACCTTTAATTAATGCCAGAATGATCAAATGATCAACACCTTTAATGCCAGATTGATCAAATGATAAACAATTTTAACAGCAGAAAGATCAAATGATTATTAAGAAAATGCAAATTTATATCTATTAAATGAAGTGTTGTGTGAATGTCTACATTACAAGTTCTAACTCATTACTTAATCACAACTCTTTATCCTAATTAATTCAACACATCCATACATAGAAATGCATTAAACATAATTAAATAGTGTTAAAGTAATGATAACATAATAATAATAGTCATATATATTATATATATATAATATATATATATATATATATATATATATATATATATATATATATATATACATATATATTATATATATACAGTTGATAGAAATAATGCAGTGAGTTAGTTGCAGCTGGTAGCTATGATGGCTCCTAGACTTGTAATCTCACTGATACTGATGATATACCATCAAATAGCCATTGCAGCTAATGTTCCAAATACTAGACCATCTTCAGGTTAGATATTAATATTACTTTATGATTTGAAATTACTATAATTGTGTACATTTATGCTCTATTTTCCAGGTGCTCAACTCTATTTAGCTTATGAAAACAAAACAATACCAAATTTTTCTATGATACATGGTGGCCAGTTTTATGATGAACCCCTCAATACTGATAACATCATAGATGCTCTGTGGTGCCAGACTGCTTCTAATGATAGCCATATTGGTATGTGGTTTTTCCCTAATGGTAGTCTAGTTGCTACTGTTGATACTTTTGCAAACCCTGGTACTGAGCCTGTGTTTTCAGTCAGATCTATTGGCCAGATTGCATTGTCTAGGGATGATTCATTAAGTGGCTATGAAGGTCTATATACTTGTATTATTCCTGATGAGAGTGGGATCAACCAAACATTAGTTGTTGGAATATACAGAACTCAGACTTATGATGAGAACAGTAAGTTACAATATTATAATTATGATTGTGATGTTATTTAATTTGCACAGATGGTCCTGATGCAGATCCCACTATGCAGTTCTCTCTTATCTCCTCAAGAGATACTAACCCTCCAGTCTTCTCTCTCACCTTCAATATCTCTGATGGACCTCCAACTGATGTCACTTGTACAGATGAAAGTAACCCATTTACGATTGCTAGTGGTGATCTGTCTCGTGTGGTGGTTGATGGACCAGGATTTGTTACACAGGTGACAGTGACAGTGAGAATGAGACAGGCTGGTACCTACCAGTGCACTGTCTCTAACGCCAGAGTAGATGCTGGTACTATTAGTAGTATCATTGCTACAAATAGTAGTAGTACATCACAACCTATAACAGGTTAGTAAATCACTAAGTAGAATGGTATACATATTCTCTCTCTGTTACAGTTGCTGGTACTCCTACTGGTCTGACTGCTATAAGACTTAACACAGGTCTGACAAATGTACAACTCTCCTGGTCATCTGTGTCAGGAGTGGCTGGCTATGAGGTGTTCTATCAACTCAGTAATAATAATAGTTCTGTTATGAGTGCAGGAACTACTACTAACACAATGTTAGATATAGCATCAGGACTGAGTTATGGTGATACATATGATTTCTTTGTAGTATCATATGGCAGTGAGGGTAGTACAGTACTACCTAGTGATCATAGTAACAATGCTACTATAACATTGAGTAAGTTAGTTCTAGATGGTGACATGACATAAATTGTTGCTTCAATCAGGGTCTCCTATTATTAATTACTTCAACATTATGTTCATCAATAACGATATTCATTTGCAATGGAGACTACCAGAATTTCTTCCTATTAACTATATGATAATGTTCAAGTGTCATAGACTCTGTGAACCATATTTTAATGAATTCTCTAAAGAGGAAATGATTACCTCAAACTCAACAATACATATAATAAAGAATATATCATATGGCAGTCATTGTATAGTTTCTATTATTGGTAATTATGGTGATGATAATACCATCTTGGTTACAAAAGATGTAATTACCAGTTTCCTCAGTAAGAATGACTGATTCAAATTTACGTTAAATTATTTTTATGTTGTCTTGATAGCTCCAACTTTAGCTCCCAGTACTATTAATATCACACAGCTATCTTCCAGGTATTATTGCAATCTCAATCTTTTCACTTCTCCTTATTATGTATTGCTTCTTCACACATAAAATATTTTTGCATGTCAACTTATTTTTATTGCTCAATTCATCATGTCACACAAAATCATATACTCTCTATAATAATTATAGATTTGTTAACATTTCATGGAATGTCGACATACCTTGTTCTGGACAGAATGGACCAATCATTGGTTACATGATACACTACACTAACACAACATTTAGTGACACTGTTAACACCACTCAACCATACTACTACCTTACTGGATTAAAACCTAATACTAGTTATATTATTAGTATTGCTGCATATAATGTAGCAGGAGTGGGACCATTTGGAGCCAATGAAACCATCACAACTGGTAAGATAATTTTCAATGTCGTGAATACTAATCTTCCTTTGTTTTATACAGCAATATTGGCAAGTAAAGTAATAAACTTTACATACACAATACAATTTACTGATATTACATTTATGTGGAGTCAGCCCCTAATATTTAGCTGTCCTATTAAAGGATATGAACTATGTTATGGTACATCAAGTAGTCATTGTATTATGACCACTAATACTACAGTATTGGTCACTAACATACTACCTAATATCACATATAATGTCTATGTTAGAGCTGTTACAGATGATGGAGTAGGAGTATCATCAATGCTACAAGTCAAGGTTCAAATATCAGGTAGAAATGAATAGTAGATTAATGAACCAATGGATGGATGGGCAAGAAGATGAATGCATTGATTAAACTAAAGACAATACTTATCTCTCCAAATAGCTTTACTAAATGTTTCTTTTGAGTTCTTTGATGATGTTCTCCTTATCAGATGGTTACCATATTCCTCACTCTACATTTCACAACAAGCTTATATTGTTGTACAATATAAAGTAACACATCAAGATATTGCTAAGACTATTAGTATTCCTCTTCATGTTTCAGTAATAGCTACAGCAGGTCTGGAACAAGGCCTGGAATATACAATACAATTATATATCATCAGTATTATCAATGGAACTGAATATGGAAGTGACATCAAAAAGATTGCCATTACTCTACCCAAACATACTACATTGTCTACTAGTATCTCTATTAGTAATAGAGCATTAACCACTCCAACAGATAATATTGCTACTTCAGTTGATAGCTCTTACCAAGTAGCTGTATGGGGATTAGTTGGTGTGATATGTTTACTACTAATAATTGGAGTTGTGTTATTGACTGTAGTGATGTGTAAGAAAGTTAAGAATACCAGCAACAAGTAAGATTTACATTATGTTTTAATAATTGTATCATTGACTGTTGTATATAATTTTGTATAAAATATATGTACCAAAATGGCCCATATGTGGCATAGTTGTGAAAATATGCTCTCAATATATATATATACATATATCATTGATGTTTTACTATTCCTCCAGGTATAGAAACACTAATAATCCTACTAAAGATGAATTTGACAAGTAAGCAATACAAACTAATTAGTATCTATAGTGGCACTATACAATGATACATATTAATATATTTTATTACTCTCATTCAAATGTATTACACACAGAAATGCTTGGATCTACTGTGCCGCATATGCAAATCATAATTTTTCTTTTCAACTTCCATTAACTGATGAAGAACATGAGTTACAAGAAGTTGAACAAAATAATAGTTTGTATGAGTCTATAAGAGGAACAACTGTTAATATATGTGATTATGCTATTATTGAAAATCAAAATGTTTGAATTAAATGTTGTTTTTTGTGTGTGTCAAAGTCAATGTATTTTTACTTTCTTAATTTGCCTGTTAGCTAATTATCTCTTAGGTAACTTTTTACATAATTAAAAATTATTAATTTTATTGATATTTTACATTTGAAGGAAATGTTAGAGTATTTTATTCTTAATCTAAATAAACTAAATTGATAATGAAATAAATTAATAATAATTGTACTCTTCATATAAAAAGACACATTGGTAACAAATCAAAAAATGGTAAAAATTAAATTAATGTAAATAGTTATAACAATTCCACAATAACATTTATATAACTTTAGCATCTCATGTCTGTTGTAGTAGTAAAACACCATATCATACTGACATCCAACCATTTAAAACTGTTGGTCATTAACAACGTTGTTTTTACAGTGGAATATCACAAATGTACACACCATATTGCATGGTCCTCAGTCTTTTGATAATATCTCTTTAAATTAATTTAGTAGAAATGGATGGATCTGGCCAAAATATTTTAAAATAAATTTGAAGGAGAAAATATTAGTCATTAAAAAGAAATTAGGACAGAAATACAATTATTTTAATATCTATACATTTTTAAAGCAACAAAAATAATTTAACCAATATTGATACTATATAAAACCAACAGTATAATAGGAGAATAGTGTAAACATAATGATATTACTGGTTAGCATATTTGTCGTACACATCAGGGTTCTTTAAAAAATCACGAATCTTATCACCAACTTGACGACAATCCACCATAGGGTCTTCTACTGCCTCTAGCAATACCTCCCATGTAGCTTCCTTGGATTTCTTCAGTATCCATTTACTAATCACTTTTGCCAGATTCTCTTCTGGATTCCTGCTTGTTTCCAAGCTATTTAGATCTGCTGGGCTAACTTCAAGTGCAGTACCAATCACGTACCACTTGTCTTTAATAGGTATAAGTACACTTACAGCATCTTTGTTCGTAGGGACTTTAGAAAGAATCTGACGAATATCTGCATGGATTAATGACAACACATATTATTTAACAAATTCTTACACTACACATATTTAAACACTGTCAAGGAGTGTTTACTTGAAGTCATTTAAGTCAAATGTAAATATGAAAGTACAAAATGATTCTGAGCGCTTTAGACCAAGTTTTTAAGTACCTTTACTTCCCATTATAAATAAATGTAAGCAACACTTCATTCGACTTATAGGACATTATATTTGCTGTTAGAAGGCTATTTCATGATCCTACATAGTCTAGACTCTTCTCCTTGCTGATACATGAGTAGGGTATAGCAAAAGTCATAATCAGAACTTTAATTAATTATGATAAACAAAAAATAAAGAAGCTATACAAACACCTACGACCAGTGATCTCACTATTTAATGTATCTTGGCTACATTTAATGATTAGCAGACTTTAAAAACCAATAGATATTAAGTTATTACTTGATAAGACTGTCTCATCTTGATAGCAAGTATCAAACAGATTCTTTCGATTCTCATAAGCAAGATATTAACAAGTCAAGAACAATTATAACAATTGTTATACTTTCTTTATCAATTTGAAAATCTCTTCTGTTAAAACATAAATTCCAGTCCCAATCAATTATATGCCCAAGTAGCTAATTGTATCTGACCAATCAGATGCATATACAATTATTATGTGTTTAAAAATTGATACTTTAATGTCAATAGATATAACTATTTCCTTCAAAACTTGATGTTGAACTTATTTCTAACATTTAGTCCAATATAATGGTTACATATTTATGAAATGTGAAGACATTACTAAGGCTAAAGAGAGTTAACTATCATATGTCAGCCTATACATGTAGTTTATTCAGATAATCTATCTGACTATCACTAACAGCTGCTGCCAATATATCAATAACCTACTTCTATCTAAAGAATTAGTGTCTTTCTCTTCTTCATAATGTTCAGATGTTCTTGTGTCAACAATACCTAAATATAGGTAAATGAGAATATGGAATTTGAAAGTGACAGTCTTGATGCAGTTTAAAATATATCAAAAAGAATATTACAAAATTCTTTAAGAGCAACTAGGATATTTTTACTATTAATCTCATAAAAAGAACACAAACAAGGTAGTAATAAAAGCAATATACATAATGACACATAACACAGTATTATTATTGACAGATATAATTAATTGTATGAGTATGGTATAAGTATGATATGTAGAAATGATGCTATTTTCATTGCCACATTTTGCTTGTGTTTTGAATTGATATTAACTTATTACCTAATGTGGAGTAAAAAAAATTAATATATTAAACTAGGCTAAAAGAAACAAGAGTAAATTCAGGATTTATCAAATTTCTATTGTGATGATTAAATATTATTTTAACTTGTAAGTCAGTTATCACTTGAGCTTTGATGTAGAAAAAAGGCTTCCAAGTTTTGAGAGATGTTATTAATTACTATTTTTTATGGACAATTCAAGTCATCCCTTCATAAGTAGTGCTACCATCTACATAGCATAGTGCAGTAATAAATCAATATTTTAAAGAGTGTCAGGTTCTAGTAATGATAGTGTCACAATGTCATTATAAACTAAGTTTGGGAGATCAATACAAAGGGCAGTTAATGCTACAGCATGTTTTACCTCTTAGTTGAGTTGTGGCTTGCTCAGTAGCACACGAAGAAGACACAACTGGGATGTTAATCTATAATAAAAGATATAACATTACAAATAACAAATACAACAATATCTGGACTTCAATTATCTCTATATCAAGCCAAATTGCTTCCTCAGCATTTAGCACGTAATATGATTGATTACTTTCATAACAAACTGGTATGGTAGTTAACTGAGGATCAGAATGACTGTATTCTGATCTTTGATTCTGGTGTGACATATCTACATTAGAATCTATTCCCATTAATTTTATTTTTCCTGTTATAATTAAATCTGATAAAATGAATTTCTTTAGACAAGGTACTATCTTCAGATCTATGTGGCTTAACTAAGTGCTTCATTGATGATGTAGCTGTACTTACATCTGATGTTACCATTCTTTTAGATGGTGTCTCTTTGATTGGTTCTATTACAATTTCCGTTGACTTGTCATTGTGACCTACATTGGCATTCAAAATATACCTTTCTTATTCACTGCTTTAATTGTCATAATATATAATTGTTAAATTAAACAATGAAAACAAATATACCATTACATTAATGCAATATGCCACATGGTCTAAAAAATTATAAGACTGCTTGACATGCAAAGCCAGACAGTGCCTGGCAATCCTATAGACACATATAAGTATTGATATGAAGAATTTTCATTGCTATATAGATTGTACATAATGCTAAGTTACTAATGTTAAATTCAATAGACTCTTTAGAATTTAGTAAAAGCATTACATAAATCCTACCTCTTTCACTTTGTGTTAGAGGTTGCTCAGTAGTACATGAGTCAACAACAGGCACATCAACCTATAAGCAAATGTATAATATTCATGATATCACAAAATATTTTGAGTACATACCTGTTTTGGTAGTATCACTTCATTAAACCAAACTGCTTCCTCAGCACTAAGCATACGATATGATCGATTGTTTCCACAACAAATTGGCATGTCAACTAATTGCTCCTCTTCTATCATAAGGTAGTGAGGATCACTGCTTTTAGGACATTGCTTGCAAACGTACTGAAACTCTTTGGTAATAAGGATAGATTGGAATGATTCACTTAGCATATCCCAATGACTTGCAAGGACTTGTTCAACCTGTTCTCCACAGTATTGTAGAACAGTTAATAACTCCTGGCATACTGCATTAATGGATCTAAAGCCTGAGTTTTCAGGAGCATATCGTAACACATCAATTTGTATAGCAAAATGAAGATCAGTCAGAATGATGTGATCAATAGGTGGTTGGCCATATGTAAAGGAGACACGATTACGATATACTCCATCTTTAAATACAAGTGTACACTTGCACAATAGATTACTGGCAAAAGTGGTAACAAATCGGGTAAAAAAGCCTGGAGGTACAAATTTAGTACTGAAGATAATATGTAGAGGAGTAGCTCGTAAATAATGGCCATGTGGAGCTTCAGAAGGATCTCCTTTGAATGACTTCAGCATTGCTGGTAAAAAATACTGCTTGACAGTTGGATCATGATATTCTTTGGTAGTGACTGGAGCAGCAAGACAAAGATTAACCAAAAGTTCGATAATGTCTTCGGGATTTAACTCAGCAGTACACTCTCTCCAAATAGACACATACAATGTCTGTACTAGAATGCCCTTTTCCTGTAACAATGTCAACATTTTTCTTTTTCGTCCATCTCTTCCATCTAATGTAAATAATTTGCCAAGTGTGTCTACAAACCATTTGGGTTTAATAATGACTTTATCCTTCAGGCCTTTGATATGAGGATAGTAGAGCACAACCCCTAGATCATGGTAAAAGAGGAGGGCTTTAGGGACATCATCATGTGGAATTTTACAAGCTACTCCTATAGCATGAACTTCTTCAAGATAAATAACATTTTTTTCAAATAGTTGAATAACTTTACGAAAAAGAACCCAGCTGACTGGAGTTTTGACAATGAGTTTGTCATGTGTGAACAGACAAATGGCTCTTCGTAATATGGTGATATTGGGGTCTTCATCTTTACCAGAAGTAGTATTATCAATAATTAAGTTGTCTTCAATGAGTTCAAAATAGGCCTTATCCTTGTAATGAGATTCAATCTTTTCAACAACTGCTTCTTTTTCTTCTTTGGTTTTCAAAATATCCCCATGAGTACCAATGCAATACATGCGAGGGTATTCACAAAGACTACCATCTTTCTCTCGCCGGGTTAGATGACCATAAATGCTAGCCATCCAATTGAGCATCAGATCAAGTGTGGTCACATTTACCACCTCATCAAATATTTTATCTCCAGCCCTATGCTGCACAGACTGCCATCTTTCATTGAAATCTTTTGAGGCATCAAACATGAGGAGAAACAATGTACGAGGAGTGAGGAATGCAGGGAGGATTTCAAGAAAAACAGGCTGACCACCACAATCCCAGACGTGCAAAAATGGTTGAGTTTTAACACTTTTAAGATCATCTGGGGACATACTTCCAGAATATAATATGGCCATTGACAAAATCTTATCAACATTACCACCCTCTATATCTTCAATTTGCTGTGAAGACAGCGAAGAAGCATTTATCATAGATGCTATAGAATAGAGTGCTGAGGCTGTCACTTTACTGTGAGCAGACTTGGTAATAGAAGGATCATGATATACCAAAGAAAGTAGTTTTCCTAGTTCAAGCATTTCATCATCAAAGGTTACTTCTACTAATTTGTCATCATCTTCCTGATTCATTTTGTGCCACTGATGCCCAAAAGGTCGAACATAGCTGACGTCAGATATAACAGTACTGGTAGTGTGGGGTTCCCAAGGCAGTTTCATCAAGGATCGTTTCAAACTAGTTTTGCCAACACCTGCACTACCAAGAAGCATGATACGACCATATGCTACATCCAATTCGCCTTTATCCAATGCTCTCTTATAAGCATCTAAAACACATACATAATTATTAAAAATAAAGACATAATATTATAGTCATTAGCTCCAATAAATGAATTATTGTTTATAGAAAACTTCATCTAATTTAATTTATTTTACCTCTTTTTTCCTTCCATTCCTATATTCAGTGCACAACACAAGTGTTCATCACAGGAGTGTTCAAATGATAAAAAACATTAACAATAGATATAACTACATCTATGTATATATAAAGAAATCCAAAACATTTTGACACATTCTAAACTTTGAACTTTTTTCATTTCTTTGCAAGTTATATTATGAAAGGAAAATGACATTACCATCACTGGCCATTTCATTTGCCAGCATCATTTTTCAAAAGCAATCACTACTATGTCCAACGATACACTATGTTATACATTATCACATCACATGTTTTATTTAGTGAATAATATATATTGCACATACTTACTTGCTAAATAGTTGTAGCAAATGGAAATTGGGTCATCAGTGATTACAGGATCATTGATGAGAAAAAAAGGGAAAATTGAATATTAATAACAAGAACAATTGTTAAGAATTAAAAATAAACTAGTGATACTATATAAAATACACTATGTTATACATTATCACATCAATTGTTATGATTTAGTGACAAATATACATTGCACATACTTACAATCTAAATAGTTTTAGCAATTGGAAGGTGGGTCATCAGTGATTACAGGATTATTGATGAGAAAAAAGAGAAAATTGAATATTACTAACAAGAACGATCATTAAAAATTAAAAATAAACTATTGAAACTATATAAAATACACTATGTTATACATTATCACATCAATTGTTATGATTTAGTGACAAATATATATTGCACATACTTACTTCCTAAATAGTTGTAGCAATTGGAAGGTGGGTCATCAGTGATTACAGGATCATTGATGAGAAAAAAAGGGAAAATTCAATATTAATAACAAGAACAATCGTTAAGAATTAAAAATAAACTAGTGATACTATATTAAATACAATATGTTATACATTATCACATCAATTGTTATGATTTAGTGACAAATATACATTGCACATACTTACTTTCTAAATAGTTGTAGCAATTGGATAGTAGGTCATCAGTGATTACAGGATTATTGATGAGAAAAAAGAGAAAATTGAATATTACTAACAAGAACGATAATTAAAAACTAAAAATAAACTAGTGAAACTATATGAAATACACTATGTTATATATTGTCACATCACATGTTTTATTTAGTCAATAATATATATTGCACATACTTACTTGCTAAATAGTTGTAGCAATTGGAAGGTGGGTCATCAGTGATTACAGGATCATTGATGAGAAAAAAAGGGAAAATTCAATATTAATAACAAGAACAATCGTTAAGAATTAAAAATAAACTAGTGATACTATATTAAATACAATATGTTATACATTATCACATCAATTGTTATGATTTAGTGACAAATATACATTGCACATACTTACTTTCTAAATAGTTGTAGCAATTGGAAAGGGGGTCATCAGTGATTACAAATCATTGATGAGGAAAAAGAGAAAAATGAAAATTAATAACAAGAATGATCATTAAGAATTAAAAATAAACTAGTGAAACTGTATAAAATATACTATGTTATACATTATCACATCAATTGTTATGATTTAGTGACAAATATACATTGCACATACTTACCATCTAAATAGTTGTGACAATTGGAAGGTGGGTCATCAGTGATTACAGGATCATTGATGAGGAAAAAGAGAAAATTGAATATTAATAACAAGAACGATCATTAAAAATTAAGAATAAACTAGTGAAACAATATAAAATACACTATGTTATATATTGTCACATCACATGTTTTATTTAGTCAATAATATATATTGCACATACTTACTTGCTAAATAGTTGTAACAATTGGAAGGTGGGTCATCAGTGATTACAGGATCATTGATGAGAAAAAAGAGAAAATTGAATATTACTAACAAGAACGATAATTAAAAACTAAAAATAAACTAGTGAAACTATATGAAATACACTATGTTATATATTGTCACATCACATGTTTTATTTAGTCAATAATATATGTTGCACATACTTACTTGCTAAATAGTTGTAGCAATTGGAAGGTGGGTCATCAGTGATTACAGGATCATTGATGAGAAAAAAAGGGAAAATTCAATATTAATAACAAGAACAATCGTTAAGAATTAAAAATAAACTAGTGATACTATATTAAATACAATATGTTATACATTATCACATCAATTGTTATGATTTAGTGACAAATATACATTGCACATACTTACTTCCTAAACAGTTGTAGCAATTGGAAAAGGGGTCATCAGTGATTACAAATCATTGATGAGGAAAAAGAGAAAAATGAAAATTAATAACAAGATGATCATTAAGAATTAAAAATAAACTAGTGAAACTGTATAAAATATACTATGTTATACATTATCACATCAATTGTTATGATTTAGTGACAAATATACATTGCACATACTTACCATCTAAAGAGTTGTAGCAATTGGAAGGTGGGTCATCAGTGATTACAGGATCATGGATGAGAAAAAAGAGAAAATTGAATATTACTAACAAGAACGATAATTTAAAACTAAAAAAAAACTAGTGAAACTATATGAAATACACTACGTTATATATTGTCACATCACATGTTTTATTTAGTCAATAATATATATTGCACATACTTACTTGCTAAATAGTTGTAGCAATTGGAAGGTGGGTCATCAGTGATTACAGGATCATTGATGAGAAAAAAAGGGAAAATTCAATATTAATAACAAGAACAATCGTTAAGAATTAAAAATAAACTAGTGATACTATATTAAATACAATATGTTATACATTATCACATCAATTGTTATGATTTAGTGACAAATATACATTGCACATACTTACTTTCTAAATAGTTGTAGCAATTGGAAGGTAGGTCATCAGTGATTACAGGATTATTGATGAGAAAAAAGAGAAAATTGAATATTACTAACAAGAACGATAATTAAAAACTAAAAATAAACTAGTGAAATTATATGAAATACACTATGTTATATATTGTCACATCACATGTTTTATTTAGTCAATAATATATATTGCACATACTTACTTGCTAAATAGTTGTAGCAATTGGAAGGTGGGTCATCAGTGATTACAGGATCATTGATGAGAAAAAAAGGGAAAATTCAATATTAATAACAAGAACAATCGTTAAGAATTAAAAATAAACTAGTGATACTATATTAAATACAATATGTTATACATTATCACATCAATTGTTATGATTTAGTGACAAATATACATTGCACATACTTACTTTCTAAATAGTTGTAGCAATTGGAAAGGGGGTCATCAGTGATTACAAATCATTGATGAGGAAAAAGAGAAAAATGAATATTAATAACAAGAACAATCATTAAGAATTAAAAATAAACTAGTGAAACTGTATAAAATATACTATGTTATACATTATCACATCAATTGTTATGATTTAGTGACAAATATACATTGCACATACTTACCATCTAAATAGTTGTGACAATTGGAAGGTGGGTCATCAGTGATTACAGGATCATTGATGAGGAAAAAGAGAAAATTGAATATTACTAACAAGAACGATAATTAAAAACTAAAAATAAACTAGTGAAACTATATGAAATACACTATGTTATATATTGTCACATCACATGTTTTATTTAGTCAATAATATATATTGCACATACTTACTTGCTAAATAGTTGTAGCAATTGGAAGGTGGGTCATCAGTGATTACAGGATCATTGATGAGAAAAAAAGGGAAAATTCAATATTAATAACAAGAACAATCGTTAAGAATTAAAAATAAACTAGTGATACTATATTAAATACAATATGTTATTAATTATCACATCAATTGTTATGATTTAGTGACAAATATACATTGCACATACTTACTTTCTAAATAGTTGTAGCAATTGGAAAGGGGGTCATCAGTGATTACAAATCATTGATGAGGAAAAAGAGAAAAATGAAAATTAATAACAAGAACAATCATTAAGAATTAAAAATAAACTAGTGAAACTGTATAAAATATACTATGTTATACATTATCACATCAATTGTTATGATTTAGTGACAAATATACATTGCACATACTTACCATCTAAATAGTTGTGACAATTGGAAGGTGGGTCATCAGTGATTACAGGATCATTGATGAGGAAAAAGAGAAAATTGAATATTAATAACAAGAACGATCATTAAAAATTAAGAATAAACTAGTGAAACAATATAAAATACACTATGTTATATATTGTCACATCACATGTTTTATTTAGTCAATAATATATATTGCACATACTTACTTGCTAAATAGTTGTAGCAATTGGAAGGTGGGTCATCAGTGATTACAGGATCATTGATGAGAAAAAAAGGGAAAATTCAATATTAATAACAAGAACAATCGTTAAGAATTAAAAATAAACTAGTGATACTATATTAAATACAATATGTTATACATTATCACATCAATTGTCATGATTTAGTGACAAATATACATTGCACATACTTACTTCCTAAATAGTTGTAGCAATTGGAAAGGGGGTCATCAATGATTACAAATCATTGATAAGGAAAAAGAGAAAAATGAAAATTAATAACAAGAATGATAATTAAGAATTAAAAATAAATTAGTGAAACTGTATAAAATATACTATGTTATACATTATCACATCAATTGTTATGATTTAGTGACAAATATACATTGCACATACTTACTTTCTAAATAGTTGTAGCAATTGGAAGGTGGGTCATCAGTGATTACAGGATCATTGATGAGCAAAAAGAGAAAATTAAATATTAATAACAAGAATAATCATTAAGAATTAAAAATAAACTAGCGAAACTACATAAAATACAATATGTTATACATTATCACATCATTGTTATGATTTAGTGACAACTATACATTGCACATACTTACCATCTAAAGAGTTGTAGCAATTGGAAGGTGGGTCATCAGTGATTACAGGATCATGGATGAGAAAAAAGAGAAAATTGAATATTACTAACAAGAACGATAATTTAAAACTAAAAATAAACTAGTGAAACTATATGAAATACACTACGTTATATATTGTCACATCACATGTTTTATTTAGTCAATAATATATATTGCACATACTTACTTGCTAAATAGTTGTAGCAATTGGAAGGTGGGTCATCAGTGATTACAGGATCATTGATGAGAAAAAAAGGGAAAATTCAATATTAATAACAAGAACAATCGTTAAGAATTAAAAATAAACTAGTGATACTATATTAAATACAATATGTTATACATTATCACATCAATTGTTATGATTTAGTGACAAATATACATTGCACATACTTACTTTCTAAATAGTTGTAGCAATTGGAAGGTAGGTCATCAGTGATTACAGGATTATTGATGAGAAAAAAGAGAAAATTGAATATTACTAACAAGAACGATAATTAAAAACTAAAAATAAACTAGTGAAACTATATGAAATACACTATGTTATATATTGTCACATCACATGTTTTATTTAGTCAATAATATATATTGCACATACTTACTTGCTAAATAGTTGTAGCAATTGGAAGGTGGGTCATCAGTGATTACAGGATCATTGATGAGAAAAAAAGGGAAAATTCAATATTAATAACAAGAACAATCGTTAAGAATTAAAAATAAACTAGTGATACTATATTAAATACAATATGTTATACATTATCACATCAATTGTTATGATTTAGTGACAAATATACATTGCACATACTTACTTTCTAAATAGTTGTAGCAATTGGAAAGGGGGTCATCAGTGATTACAAATCATTGATGAGGAAAAAGAGAAAAATGAAAATTAATAACAAGAATGATCATTAAGAATTAAAAATAAACTAGTGAAACTGTATAAAATATACTATGTTATACATTATCACATCAATTGTTATGATTTAGTGACAAATATACATTGCACATACTTACCATCTAAATAGTTGTGACAATTGGAAGGTGGGTCATCAGTGATTACAGGATCATTGATGAGGAAAAAGAGAAAATTGAATATTAATAACAAGAACGATCATTAAAAATTAAGAATAAACTAGTGAAACAATATAAAATACACTATGTTATATATTGTCACATCACATGTTTTATTTAGTCAATAATATATATTGCACATACTTACTTGCTAAATAGTTGTAGCAATTGGAAGGTGGGTCATCAGTGATTACAGGATCATTGATGAGAAAAAAAGGGAAAATTCAATATTAATAACAAGAACAATCGTTAAGAATTAAAAATAAACTAGTGATACTATATTAAATACAATATGTTATACATTATCACATCAATTGTCATGATTTAGTGACAAATATACATTGCACATACTTACTTCCTAAATAGTTGTAGCAATTGGAAAGGGGGTCATCAATGATTACAAATCATTGATGAGGAAAAAGAGAAAAATGAAAATTAATAACAAGAATGATAATTAAGAATTAAAAATAAATTAGTGAAACTGTATAAAATATACTATGTTATACATTATCACATCAATTGTTATGATTTAGTGACAAATATACATTGCACATACTTACTTTCTAAATAGTTGTAGCAATTGGAAGGTGGGTCATCAGTGATTACAGGATCATTGATGAGCAAAAAGAGAAAATTAAATATTAATAACAAGAATAATCATTAAGAATTAAAAATAAACTAGCGAAACTACATAAAATACAATATGTTATACATTATCACATCATTGTTATGATTTAGTGACAAATATACATTGCACATACTTACTTTCTAAATAGTTGTAGCAATTGGAAGGTGGGTCATCAGTCATTACAGGATCATTGATGAGCAAAAAGAGAAAATTAAATATTAATAACAAGAACGATCATTAAGAATTAAAAATAAACTAGTGAAACTATATAAAATACAATATGTTATTAATTATCACATCAATTGTTATGATTTAGTGACAAATATACATTGCACATACTTACCAACTAAATAGTTGTGACAATTGGAAGGTGGGTCATCAGTGATTACAGGATCATTGATGAGGAAAAAGAGAAAATTAAATATTAATAACAAGAACGATCATTAAAAATTAAGAATAAACTAGTGAAACAATATAAAATACACTATGTTATACATTATCACATCAATTGTTATGATTTAGTGACAAATATACATTGCACATACTTACTTCCTAAATAGTTGTAGCAATTGGAAAGGGGGTCATCAGTGATTACAAATCATTGATGAGGAAAAAGAGAAAAATGAAAATTAATAACAAGAATGATCATTAAGAATTAAAAATAAACTAGTGAAACTGTATAAAATATACTATGTTATACATTATCACATCAATTGTTATGATTTAGTGACAAATATACATTGCACATACTTACCATCTAAATAGTTGTGACAATTGGAAGGTGGGTCATCAGTGATTACAGGATCATTGATGAGGAAAAAGAGAAAATTAAATATTAATAACAAGAACGATCATTAAAAATTAAGAATAAACTAGTGAAACAATATAAAATACACTATGTTATACATTATCACATCAATTGTTATGATTTAGTGACAAATATACATTGCACATACTTACTTCCTAAATAGTTGTAGCAATTGGAAAGGGGGTCATCAGTGATTACAGGATCATTGATGAGGAAAAAGAGAAAATTAAATATTAATAACAAGAACGATCATTAAAAATTAAGAATAAACTAGTGAAACAATATAAAATACACTATGTTATACATTATCACATCAATTGTTATGATTTAGTGACAAATATACATTGCACATACTTACTTCCTAAATAGTTGTAGCAATTGGAAAGGGGGTCATCAGTGATTACAAATCATTGATGAGGAAAAAGAGAAAAATGAAAATTAATAACAAGAATGATCATTAAGAATTAAAAATAAACTGGTGAAACTGTATAAAATATACCATGTTATACATTATCACATCAATTGTTATGATTTAGTGACAAATATACATTGCACATAATTACTTTCTAAATAGTTTTAGGAATTGGAAGGTGGGTCATCAGTGATTACAGGATCATTAATGAGAAAAAAAGGGAAAATTCAATATTAATAACAAGAACAATCGTTAAGAATTAAAAATAAACTAGTCATACTATATTAAATACAATATGTTATATATTATCACATCAATTGTTATGATTTAGTGACAAATATACATTGCACATACTTACTTTCTAAATAGTTGTAGCAATTGGAAAAGGGGTCATCAGTGATTACAAATCATTGATGAGGAAAAAGAGAAAAATGAAAATTAATAACAAGAATGATCATTAAGAATTAAAAATAAACTAGTGAAACTGTATAAAATATACTATGTTATACATTATCACATCAATTGTTATGATTTAGTGACAAATATACATTGCACATACTTACAAACTAAATAGTTGTGACAATTGGAAGGTGGGTCATCAGTGATTACAGGATCATTGATGAGGAAAAAGAGAAAATTGAATATTAATAACAAGAACGATCATTAAAAATTAAGAATAAACTAGTGAAACAATATAAAATACACTATGTTATACATTATCACATCAATTGTTATGATTTAGTGACAAATATACATTGCACATACTTACAATCTAAATAGTTTTAGCAATTGGAAGGTGAGTCATCAGTGATTACAGGATCATTGATGAGAAAAAAGAGAAAATTGAATATTAATAACAAGAACAATCATTAAGAATTAAAAATAAACTAGTGAAACTACATAAAATACAATATGTTATACATTATCACATCAATTGTTATGATTTAGTGACAAATATACATTGCACATACTTACTTCCTAAATAGTTGTAGCAATTGGAAGGTGGGTTATCAGTGATCACAGGATCATTGATGAGAAAAAAGAGAAAATTGAATATTACTAACAAGAACGATAATTAAAAACTAAAAATAAACTAGTGAAATTATATGAAATACACTACGTTATATATTGTCACATCACATGTTTTATTTAGTCAATAATATATATTGCACATACTTACTTGCTAAATAGTTGTAGCAATTGGAAGGTGGGTCATCAGTGATTACAGGATCATTGATGAGAAAAAAGGGAAAATTCAATATTAATAACAAGAACAATCGTTAAGAATTAAAAATAAACTAGTGATACTATATTAAATACAATATGTTATACATTATCACATCAATTGTTATGATTTAGTGACAAATATACATTGCACATACTTACTTCCTAAATAGTTGTAGCAATTGGAAAGGGGGTCATCAGTGATTACAAATCATTGATGAGGAAAAAGAGAAAAATGAAAATTAATAACAAGAATGATCATTAAGAATTAAAAATAAACTGGTGAAACTGTATAAAATATACTATGTTATACATTATCACATCAATTGTTATGATTTAGTGACAAATATACATTGCACATACTTACTTTCTAAATAGTTTTAGGAATTAGAAGGTGGGTCATCAGTGATTACAGGATCATTGATGAGCAAAAAGAGAAAAATAAATATTAATAACAAGAATGATCATTAAGAATTAAAAATAAACTAGCGAAACTATATAAAATACAATATGTTATACATTATCACATCATTGTTATGATTTAGTGACAAATATACATTGCACATACTTACTTCCTAAATAGTTGTAGCAATTGGAAGGTGGGTCATCAGTGATTACAGGATCATTGATGAGCAAAAAGAGAAAATTCAATATTAATAACAAGAAAGATCATTAAGAATTAAAAATAAACTAGTGAAACTATATAAAATACAATATGTTATTAATTATCACATCAATTGTTATGATTTAGTGACAAATATACATTGCACATACTTACAATCTAAATAGTTGTGACAATTGGAAGGTGGGTCATCAGTGATTACAGGATCATTGATGAGGAAAAAGAGAAAATTGAATATTAATAACAAGAACGATCATTAAAAATTAAGAATAAACTAGTGAAACTGTATAAAATATACTATGTTATACATTATCACATCAATTGTTATGATTTAGTGACAAATATACATTGCACATACTTACTTTCTAAATAGTTTTAGCAATTGGAAGGTGGGTCATCAGTGATTACAGGATCATTGATGAGAAAAAAGAGAAAATTGAATATTACTAACAAGAACAATCATTAAGAATTAAAAATAAACTAGTGAAACTATATGAAATACACTATGTTATATATTGTCACATCACATGTTTTATTTAGTCAATAATATATATTGCACATACTTACTTGCTAAATAGTTGTAGCAATTGGAAGGTGGATCATCAGTGATTACAGGATCATTGATGAGAAAAAAAGGGAAAATTCAATATTAATAACAAGAACAATTGTTAAGAATTAAAAATAAACTAGTGATACTATATTAAATACAATATGTTATACATTATCACATCAATTGTTATGATTTAGTGACAAATATACATTGCACATACTTACTTTCTAAATAGTTGTAGCAATCGGAAAGGGGGTCATCAGTGATTACAAATCATTGATGAGGAAAAAGAGAAAAATGAAAATTAATAACAAGAATGATCATTAAGAATTAAAAATAAACTAGTGAAACTGTATAAAATATACTATGTTATACATTATCAGATCAATTGTTATGATTTAGTGACAAATATACATTGCACATACTTACCAACTAAATAGTTGTGACAATTGGAAGGTGGGTCATTGGTGATTACAGGATCATTGATGAGGAAAAAGAGAAAATTGAATATTAATAACAAGAACGATCATTAAAAATTAAGAATAAACTAGTGAAACAATATAAAATACACTATGTTATACATTATCACATCAATTGTTATGATTTAGTGACAAATATACATTGCACATACTTACTTCCTAAATAGTTGTAGCAATTGGAAGGTGGGTTATCAGTGATTACAGGATCATTGATGGGAAAAAAAAGAAATTTGAACATTAATAACAAGAACAATCATTAAGAATTAAAAATAAACTAGTGAAACTATATAAAATACAATATGTTATACATTATCACATCAATTATTATGATTTAGTGACAAATATACATTGCACATACTTACTTTCTAAATAGTTGTAGCAATTGGAAGGTGGGTCATCAGTGATTACAAATCATTGATGAGGAAAAAGAGAAAATTGAATATTAATAACAAGAACGATCATTAAAAATTAAGAATAAACTAGTGAAACAATATAAAATACACTATGTTATACATTATCACATCAATTGTTATGATTTAGTGACAAATATACATTGCACATACTTACTTCCTAAATAGTTGTAGCAATTGGAAGGTGGGTCATCAGTGATTACAGGATCATTGATGAGAAAAAAGAGAAAATTGAATATGATCAACAAGAACGATAATTAAAAACTAAAAATAAACTAGTGAAACTATATGAAATACACTACGTTATATATTGTCACATCACATGTTTTATTTAGTCAATAATATATATTGCACATACTTACTTGCTAAATAGTTGTAGCAATTGGAAGGTGGGTCATCAGTGATTACAGGATCATTGATGAGAAAAAAGGGAAAATTCAATATTAATAACAAGAACAATCGTTAAGAATTACAAATAAACTAGTGATACTATATTAAATACAATATGTTATACATTATCACATCAATTGTTATGATTTTGTGACAAATATACATTGCACATACTTACTTCCTAAATAGTTGTAGCAATTGGAAAGGGGGTCATCAGTGATTACAAATCATTGATGAGGAAAAAGAGAAAAATGAAAATTAATAACAAGAATGATCATTAAGAATTAAAAATAAACTAGTGAAACTGTATAAAATATACTATGTTATACATTATCACATCAATTGTTATGATTTAGTGACAAATATACATTGCACATACTTACTTTCTAAATAGTTTTAGGAATTGGAAGGTGGGTCATCAGTGATTACAGGATCATTGAAGAGAAAAAAGAGAAAATTGAATATTAATAACAAGAACAATCATTAAGAATTAAAAATAAACTAGTGAAACTATATAAAATACAATATGTTATACATTATCACATCAATTGTTATGATTTAGTGACAAATATACATTGCACATACTTACAATCTAAATAGTTTTAGCAATTGGAAGGTGGGTCATCAGTGATTACAGGATCATTGATGAGCAAAAAGAGAAAAATAAATATTAATAACAAAAATGATCATTAAGAATTAAAAATAAACTAGCGAAACTATATAAAATACAATATGTTATACATTATCACATCATTGTTATGATTTAGTGACAAATATACATTGCACATACTTACTTCCTAAATAGTTGTAGCAATTGGAAGGTGGGTCATCAGTGATTACAGGATCATTGATGAGCAAAAAGAGAAAATTAAATATTAATAACAAGAAAGATCATTAAGAATTAAAAATAAACTAGTGAAACTATATAAAATACAATATGTTATTAATTATCACATCAATTGTTATGATTTAGTGACAAATATACATTGCACATACTTACAATCTAAATAGTTGTGACAATTGGAAGGTGGGTCATCAGTGATTACAGGATCATTGATGAGGAAAAAGAGAAAATTGAATATTAATAACAAGAACGATCATTAAAAATTAAGAATAAACTAGTGAAACTGTATAAAATATACTATGTTATACATTATCACATCAATTGTTATGATTTAGTGACAAATATACATTGCACATACTTACAATCTAAATAGTTTTAGCAATTGGAAGGTGGGTCATCAGTGATTACAGGATCATTGATGAGAAAAAAGAGAAAATTGAATATTAATAACAAGAACAATCATTAAGAATTAAAAATAAACTAGTGAAACTATATAAAATACAATATGTTATACATTATCACATCAATTGTTATGATTTAGTGACAAATATACATTGCACATACTTACTTTCTAAATAGTTGTAGCAATTGGAAGGTGGGTTATCAGTGATCACAGGATCATTGATGAGAAAAAAGAGAAAATTGAATATTACTAACAAGAACGATAATTAAAAACTAAAAATAAACAAGTGAAACTATATGAAATACACTATGTTATATATTGTCACATCAATTGTTATGATTTAGTGACAAATATACATTGCACATACTTACTTCCTAAATAGTTGTAGCAATTGGAAGGTGGGTCATCAGTGATTACAGGATCATTGATGAGAAAAAAAGGGAAAATTCAATATTAATAACAAGAACAATCGTTAAGAATTAAAAATAAACTAGTGATACTATATTAAATACAATATGTTATACATTATCACATCAATTGTTATGATTTAGTGACAAATATACATTGCACATACTTACTTTCTAAATAGTTGTAGCAATTGGAGAGGGGGTCATCAGTGATTACAAATCATTGATGAGGAAAAAGAGAAAAATGAAAATTAATAACAAGAATGATCATTAAGAATTAAAAATAAACTAGTGAAACTGTATAAAATATACTATGTTATACATTATCACATCAATTGTTATGATTTAGTGACAAATATACATTGCACATACTTACCAACTAAATAGTTGTGACAATTGGAAGGTGGGTCATTGGTGATTACAGGATCATTGATGAGGAAAAAGAGAAAATTGAATATTAATAACAAGAACGATCATTAAAAATTAAGAATAAACTAGTGAAACAATATAAAATACACTATGTTATACATTATCACATCAATTGTTATGATTTAGTGACAAATATACATTGCACATACTTACAATCTAAATAGTTTTAGCAATTGGAAGGTGGGTCATCAGTGATTACAGGATCATTGATGAGAAAAAAGAGAAAATTGAATATTAATAACAAGAACGATCATTAAAAATTAAAAATAAACTAGTGAAACTATATAAAATACAATATGTTATACATTATCACATCAATTGTTATGATTTAGTGACAAATATACATTGCACATACTTACTTTCTAAATAGTTGTAGCAATTGGAAGGTGGGTTATCAGTGATCACAGGATCATTGATGAGAAAAAAGAGAAAATTGAATATTACTAACAAGAACGATAATTAAAAACTAAAAATAAACTAGTGAAACTATATGAAATACACTATGTTATATATTGTCACATCACATGTTTTATTTAGTCAATAATATATATTGCACATACTTACTTGCTAAATAGTTGTAGCAATTGGAAGGTGGATCATCAGTGATTACAGGATCATTGATGAGAAAAAAAGGGAAAATTCAATATTAATAACAAGAACAATTGTTAAGAATTAAAAATAAACTAGTGATACTATATTAAATACAATATGTTATACATTATCACATCAATTGTTATGATTTAGTGACAAATATACATTGCACATACTTACTTTCTAAATAGTTGTAGCAATCGGAAAGGGGGTCATCAGTGATTACAAATCATTGATGAGGAAAAAGAGAAAAATGAAAATTAATAACAAGAACGATCATTAAAAATTAAGAATAAACTAGTGAAACTGTATAAAATATACTATGTTATACATTATCACATCAATTGTTATGATTTAGTGACAAATATACATTGCACATACTTACCAACTAAATAGTTGTGACAATTGGAAGGTGGGTCATTGGTGATTACAGGATCATTGATGAGGAAAAAGAGAAAATTGAATATTAATAACAAGAACGATCATTAAAAATTAAGAATAAACTAGTGAAACAATATAAAATACACTATGTTATACATTATTACATCAATTGTTATGATTTAGTGACAAATATACATTGCACATACTTACTTCCTAAATAGTTGTAGCAATTGGAAGGTGGGTTATCAGTGATTACAGGATCATTGATGGGAAAAAAAAGAAAATTGAACATTAATAACAAGAACAATCATTAAGAATTAAAAATAAACTAGTGAAACTATATAAAATATACTATGTTATACATTATCACATCAATTGTTATGATTTAGTGACAAATATACATTGCACATACTTACAATCTAAATAGTTTTAGCAATTGGAAGGTGGGTCATCAGTGATTACAGGATCATTGATGAGCAAAAAGAGAAAAATAAATATTAATAACAAAAATGATCATTAAGAATTAAAAATAAACTAGCGAAACTATATAAAATACAATATGTTATACATTATCACATCAATTGTTATGATTTAGTGACAAATATACATTGCACATACTTACTTCCTAAATAGTTGTAGCAATTGGAAGGTGGGTCATCAGTGATTACAGGATCATTGATGAGCAAAAAGAGAAAATTAAATATTAATAACAAGAAAGATCATTAAGAATTAAAAATAAACTAGTGAAACTATATAAAATACAATATGTTATTAATTATCACATCAATTGTTATGATTTAGTGACAAATATACATTGCACATACTTACAATCTAAATAGTTGTGACAATTGGAAGGTGGGTCATCAGTGATTACAGGATCATTGATGAGGAAAAAGAGAAAATTGAATATTAATAACAAGAACGATCATTAAAAATTAAGAATAAACTAGTGAAACTGTATAAAATATACTATGTTATACATTATCACATCAATTGTTATGATTTAGTGACAAATATACATTGCACATACTTACAATCTAAATAGTTTTAGCAATTGGAAGGTGGGTCATCAGTGATTACAGGATCATTGATGAGGAAAAAGAAAAAATTGAATATTACTAACAAGAATGATAATTAAAAACTAAAAATAAACTAGTGAAACTATATGAAATACACTATGTTATATATTGTCACATCACATGTTTTATTTAGTCAATAATATATATTGCACATACTTACTTGCTAAATAGTTGTAGCAATTGGAAGGTGGGTCATCAGTGATTACAGGATCATTGATGAGAAAAAAAGGGAAAATTCAATATTAATAACAAGAACAATCGTTAAGAATTAAAAATAAACTAGTGATACTATATTAAATACAATATGTTATACATTATCACATCAATTGTTATGATTTAGTGACAAATATACATTGCACATACTTACAATCTAAATAGTTGTAGCAATTGGAAGGTGGGTCATCAGTGATTACAGGATCATTGATGAGAAAAAAGAGAAAATTGAATATTACTAACAAGAACGATAATTAAAAACTAAAAATAAACTAGTGAAACTATATGAAATACACTATTATTAAGAATTAAAAATAAACTAGTGAAACTATATAAAATACAATATGTTATACATTATCACATCAATTGTTATGATTTAGTGACAAATATACATTGCACATACTTACTTCCTAAATAGTTGTAGCAATTGGAAGGTGGGTTATCAGTGATTACAGGATCATTGATGAGCAAAAAGAGAAAATTAAATATTAATAACAAGAACGATCATTAAGAATTAAAAATAAACTAGTGAAACTATATAAAATACAATATGTTATACATTATCACATCAATTGTTATGATTTAGTGAAAAATATACATTGCACATACTTACTTCCTAAATAGTTATAGCAATTGGAAGGTGGGTCATCAGTGATTACAGGATCATTGATGAGAAAAAAAAGGGAAAATTGAATATTAATAACAAGAACAATCATTACGAATTAAAAATAAACTAGTGAAACTATATAAAATACAATATGTTATATATTATCACATCAAATGTTATGATTTAGTGACAAATATACATTGCACAAACTTACAATCTAAATAGTTGTAATAATTGGAAGGTGGGTCATCAGTGATTACAGGATCATTTACGAGAAAAAGGGAAAATTGAATTTTAATAACAAGAACGATCATTAAGAATTAAAAATAAACTAGTGAAACTATATAAAATACAATATGTTATACATTATCACATCAATTGTTATGATTTAGTGACAAATATACATTGCACATACTTACTTCCTAAATAGTTGTAGCAATTGGAAGGTGGGTTATCAGTGATTACAGGATCATTGATGAGAAAAAAGAGAAAATTGAATATTACTAACAAGAACGATAATTAAAAACTAAAAATAAACTAGTGAAATTATATGAAATACACTACGTTATATATTGTCACATCACATGTTTTATTTAGTCAATAATATATATTGCACATACTTACTTGCTAAATAGTTGTAGCAATTGGAAGGTGGGTCATCAGTGATTACAGGATCATTGATGAGAAAAAAGGGAAAATTCAATATTAATAACAAGAACAATCGTTAAGAATTAAAAATAAACTAGTGATACTATATTAAATACAATATATTATACATTATCACATCAATTGTTATGATTTAGTGACAAATATACTTTGCACATACTTACTTCCTAAATAGTTGTAGCAATTGGAAAGGGGGTCATCAGTGTTTACAGGATCATTGATGAGCAAAAAGAGAAAATTAAATATTAATAACAAGAACGATCATTAAGAATTAAAAATAAACTAGTGAAACTATATAAAATACAATATGTTATTAATTATCGCATCAATTGTTATGATTTAGTGACAAATATACATTGCACATACTTACCAACTAAATAGTTGTGACAATTGGAAGGTGGGTCATCAGTGATTACAGGATCATTGATGAGGAAAAATAGAAAATTGAATATTAATAACAAGAACGATCATTAAAAATTAAGAATAAACTAGTGAAACTATATGAAATACACTATGTTATATATTGTCACATCACATGTTTTATTTAGTCAATAATATATATTGCACATACTTACTTTCTAAATAGTTGTAGCAATTGGAAGGTGAGTCATCAGTGATTACAGGATCATTGATGAGCAAAAAGAGAAAATTAAATATTAATAACAAGAATGATCATTAAGAATTAAAAATAAACTAGCGAAACTATATAAAATACAATATGTTATACATTATCACATCATTGTTATGATTTAGTGACAAATATACATTGCACATACTTACTTTCTAAATAGTTGTAGCAATTGGAAGGTGGGTCATCAGTGTTTACAGGATCATTGATGAGCAAAAAGAGAAAATTAAATATTAATAACAAGAACGATCATTAAGAATTAAAAATAAACTAGTGAAACTATATAAAATACAATATGTTATTAATTATCGCATCAATTGTTATGATTTAGTGACAAATATACATTGCACATACTTACCAACTAAATAGTTGTGACAATTGGAAGGTGGGTCATCAGTGATTACAGGATCATTGATGAGGAAAAATAGAAAATTGAATATTAATAACAAGAACGATCATTAAAAATTAAGAATAAACTAGTGAAACTATATGAAATACACTATGTTATATATTGTCACATCACATGTTTTATTTAGTCAATAATATATATTGCACATACTTACTTGCTAAATAGTTGTAGCAATTGGAAGGTGGGTCATCAGTGATTACAGGATCATTGATGAGAAAAAAAGGGAAAATTCAATATTAATAACAAGAACAATTGTTAAGAATTAAAAATAAACTAGTGATACTATATTAAATACAATATGTTATACATTATAACATCAATTGTTATGATTTAGTGATAAATATACATTGCACATACTTACTTTCTAAATAGTTGTAGCAATTGGAAGGTGGGTCATCAGTGTTTACAGGATCATTGATGAGCAAAAAGAGAAAATTAAATATTAATAACAAGAACGATCATTAAGAATTAAAAATAAACTAGTGAAAATATATGAAATACACTATGTTATATATTGTCACATCACATGTTTTATTTAGTCAATAATATATATTGCACATACTTACTTGCTAAATAGTTGTAGCAATTGGAAGGTGGGTCATCAGTGATTACAGGATCATTGATGAGCAAAAAGAGAAAATTAAATATTAATAACAAGAATGATCATTAAGAATTAAAAATAAACTAGCGAAACTATATAAAATACAATATGTTATACATTATCACATCATTGTTATGATTTAGTGACAAATATACATTGCACATACTTACTTTCTAAATAGTTGTAGCAATTGGAAGTTGGGTCATCAGTGTTTACAGGATCATTGATGAGCAAAAAGAGAAAATTAAATATTAATAACAAGAACGATCATTAAGAATTAAAAATAAACTAGTGAAACTATATAAAATACAATATGTTATTAATTATCGCATCAATTGTTATGATTTAGTGACAAATATACATTGCACATACTTACCAACTAAATAGTTGTGACAATTGGAAAGTGGGTCATCAGTGATTACAGGATCATTAATGAGGAAAAAGAGAAAATTGAATATTAATAACAAGAACGATCATTAAAAATTAAGAATAAACTAGTGAAACAATATAAAATACACTATGTTATACATTATCACATCAATTGTTATGATTTAGTGACAAATATACATACACATACTTACTTCCTAAATAGTTTTAGCAATTGGAAGGTGGGTTATCAGTGATTACAGGATCATTGATGAGAAAAAAGAGAAAATTGAATATTAATAACAAGAACAATCATTAAGAATTAAAAATAAACTAGCGAAACTATATAAAATACAATATGTTATTAATTATCACATCAATTGTTATGATTTAGTGACAAATATACATTGCACATACTTACTTCCTAAATAGTTGTAGCAATTGGAAGGTGGGTTATCAGTGATTACAGGATCATTGATGTTGAAAAAGAGAAAAATAAATATTAATAACAAGAACGATAATTAAAAACTAAAAATAAACTAGTAAAACTATATGAAATACACTATGTTATATATTGTCACATCACATGTTTTATTTAGTCAATAATATATATTGCACATACTTACAATCTAAATAGTTGTAGCAATTGGAAGGTGGGTCATCAGTGATTACAGGATCATTGACAACGAAAGAGAGAAAATTGAATATTAATAACAAACATAAACAGCAAAAAATAAAAATAAACTAGCGAAACTATATAAAATACAATATGTTATACATTATCACATCAATTGTTATGATTTAGTGACAAATATACATTGCACATACTTACTTCCTAAATAGTTGTAGCAATTGGAAGGTGGGTTATCAGTGATTACAGGATCATTGATGAGAAAAAAGAGAAAATTGAATATTACTAACAAGAACGATAATTAAAAACTAAAAATAAACTAGTGAAATTATATGAAATACACTACGTTATATATTGTCACATCACATGTTTTATTTAGTCAATAATATATATTGCACATACTTACTTGCTAAATAGTTGTAGCAATTGGAAGGTGGGTCATCAGTGATTACAGGATCATTGATGAGAAAAAAGGGAAAATTCAATATTAATAACAAGAACAATCGTTAAGAATTAAAAATAAACTAGTGATACTATATTAAATACAATATATTATACATTATCACATCAATTGTTATGATTTAGTGACAAATATACATTGCACATACTTACTTCCTAAATAGTTGTAGCAATTGGAAAGGGGGTCATCAGTGATTACAAATCATTGATGAGGAAAAAGAGAAAAATTAAAATTAATAACAAGAATGATCATTAAGAATTAAGAATAAACTAGTGAAACTATATGAAATACACTATGTTATATATTGTCACATCACATGTTTTATTTAGTCAATAATATATATTGCACATACTTACTTTCTAAATAGTTGTAGCAATTGGAAGGTGAGTCATCAGTGATTACAGGATCATTGATGAGCAAAAAGAGAAAATTAAATATTAATAACAAGAATGATCATTAAGAATTAAAAATAAACTAGCGAAACTATATAAAATACAATATGTTATACATTATCACATCATTGTTATGATTTAGTGACAAATATACATTGCACATACTTACTTTCTAAATAGTTGTAGCAATTGGAAGGTGGGTCATCAGTGTTTACAGGATCATTGATGAGCAAAAAGAGAAAATTAAATATTAATAACAAGAACGATCATTAAGAATTAAAAATAAACTAGTGAAACTATATAAAATACAATATGTTATTAATTATCGCATCAATTGTTATGATTTAGTGACAAATATACATTGCACATACTTACCAACTAAATAGTTGTGACAATTGGAAGGTGGGTCATCAGTGATTACAGGATCATTGATGAGGAAAAATAGAAAATTGAATATTAATAACAAGAACGATCATTAAAAATTAAGAATAAACTAGTGAAACTATATGAAATACACTATGTTATATATTGTCACATCACATGTTTTATTTAGTCAATAATATATATTGCACATACTTACTTGCTAAATAGTTGTAGCAATTGGAAGGTGGGTCATCAGTGATTACAGGATCATTGATGAGAAAAAAAGGGAAAATTCAATATTAATAACAAGAACAATTGTTAAGAATTAAAAATAAACTAGTGATACTATATTAAATACAATATGTTATACATTATAACATCAATTGTTATGATTTAGTGATAAATATACATTGCACATACTTACTTTCTAAATAGTTGTAGCAATTGGAAGGTGGGTCATCAGTGTTTACAGGATCATTGATGAGCAAAAAGAGAAAATTAAATATTAATAACAAGAACGATCATTAAGAATTAAAAATAAACTAGTGAAAATATATGAAATACACTATGTTATATATTGTCACATCACATGTTTTATTTAGTCAATAATATATATTGCACATACTTACTTTCTAAATAGTTGTAGCAATTGGAAGGTGGGTCATCAGTGATTATAGGATCATTGATGAGGAAAAAGAGAAAATTAAATATTAATAACAAGAATGATCATTAAGAATTAAAAATAAACTAGCGAAACTATATAAAATACAATATGTTATACATTATCACATCATTGTTATGATTTAGTGACAAATATACATTGCACATACTTACTTTCTAAATAGTTGTAGCAATTGGAAGTTGGGTCATCAGTGTTTACAGGATCATTGATGAGCAAAAAGAGAAAATTAAATATTAATAACAAAAACGATCATTAAGAATTAAAAATAAACTAGTGAAACTATATAAAATACAATATGTTATTAATTATCGCATCAATTGTTATGATTTAGTGACAAATATACATTGCACATACTTACCAACTAAATAGTTGTGACAATTGGAAAGTGGGTCATCAGTGATTACAGGATCATTAATGAGGAAAAAGAGAAAATTGAATATTAATAACAAGAACGATCATTAAAAATTAAGAATAAACTAGTGAAACAATATAAAATACACTATGTTATACATTATCACATCAATTGTTATGATTTAGTGACAAATATACATTGCACATACTTACTTCCTAAATAGTTGTAGCAATTGGAAGGTGGGTTATCAGTGATTACAGGATCATTGATGAGGAAAAAGAGAAAAATAAATATTAATAACAAGAACGATAATTAAAAACTAAAAATAAACTAGTAAAACTATATGAAATACACTATGTTATATATTGTCACATCACATGTTTTATTTAGTCAATAATATATATTGCACATACTTACAATCTAAATAGTTGTAGCAATTGGAAGGTGGGTCATCAGTGATTACAGGATCATTGACAACGAAAGAGAGAAAATTGAATATTAATAACAAACATAAACAGCAAAAAATAAAAATAAACTAGCGAAACTATATAAAATACAATATGTTATACATTATCACATCAATTGTTATGATTTAGTGACAAATATACATTGCACATACTTACAATCTAAATAGTTGTAACAATTGGAAGGTGGGTCATCAGTGATTACAGGATCATTGATGAGGACAAAGAGAAAATTGAATATTAATAACAAGAACGATCATTAAAAATTAAAAATAAACTAGTGAAACAATATAAAATACACTATGTTATACATTATCACATCAATTGTTATGATTTAGTGACAAATATACATTGCACATACTTACTTCCTAAATAGTTGTAGCAATTGGAAGGTGGGTCATCAGTGATTACAGGATCATTGATGAGGAAAAAAAGAAAATTAAATATTAATAACGAGAACCATCAATTAAAAAAATCAAAAATAAATTAGTAAAACTATATAAAATACAATATGTTATATATTATCACATTAATTGTTATGATTTAGCGACAAATATACATTGCACATACTTACCAACTAAATAGTTGTAGCAATTGGAAGGTGGGTCATTAGTGATTACAGGATCATTGACGACGAAAGAGAGAAATTGAATATTAATAACAAGAATGAACAGTAAAAATTAAAAATAATCTAGTGAAACTATATAAAATACAATATGTTATACATTATCACATCAATTGTTATGATTTAGTGACAAATATACATTGCACATACTTACAGTCTAAATAGTTGTAGTAATTGAAAGGTGGGTCATCAGTGATTACAGGATTATTGATAAGAAAAATTACAATCATACTATCATAATATTAATTGTTATTATTATTAATAAACATTTATAACTTGTTTATATATAACTTACTGGTTTATTATTGCCATCTCTTTCAGCCATTGTCACACTGGTACAATATGTGCTACAATTATTAAAAATATATATTCAGTTAAAGATATTAACATTATTAATTAATGTTAATTGATGAAAATGGTTCCTGTGTAAACTAATTAACAAAAAGATAGTTAACATGTGGCCTCTTTTTAAAAAATATTTTTATCTTACTTTTACTTTATTTATTTAGAAAAATCTTTTATTTCCTTATGTATATAAAATCATATGTACTTTGGTATCCTTTATAATTTGCTATATTTTAAACCCACTTCATAAAAATATGAAGACTGCTATTGTCTCTAATGTTTTATAGAGCTAGGTCTACTTCATAGTCACACAACATTGGATAGTGTCCATCATATTAATGATACTTTATACACACATGTCCCAGTATAGGAGTAGGAATGTAATTTAAGTTAAGGTGTAGCAATTATTCAACAATATTAAAAATGTACATCAGTCATTAATTAACTATTATAACTAGACTGTTTGGAAATAGTTGGGGGAGTGGCTTAGCATCTCTTCATAGGTCTAAAGCTTCCATGTGCCATTTCTATCTTCACATATTTAATATTTTAATTTATTTAAATGTAAAAATCAGTATATACATGAGGCTATATATTTCATGTAAACAAAGTCAAACAATTTATCTAGTATATGTAAATATAATATCAACAAAACCAAAAACAAAGTCAAACAACAATTCATCTGGTATATGGATGTAGTAAACAGTAGGTTGTCCACCCTAACATTTCAAAGTTGAATGTTACCCCCTTGTAACATTTTCTAATTGAAACCATAGCAACTAATGAAATAAAGACATTGCTAACACACATACTTTTACTGTGAGCATTTCAAATTGAACTTTATTGATTAAAGAATTTTAAGTTCTGTTACTCAAAAAACATTGTTAAGGAGCTCTCGTTTCTGCCAACTCTTAACAACTATTTGTTGCTTAGTTTTTAGAGTAGTAGAAAAAAATTGAGATATAACTGCTATTGTGATCAATTTATTGTAGAGATGGACCCATTTCATAGTCATAATATATCAGATAGTTCCATCATATTAATGTCAACACATGTCCCATTAAAGGAGCAAGAATGTAATTAAAGTTGGGGATTAGCAATCACTTAACAACAAATATATATATCAGCAATTAACTACTGTAAGAGTACTAATTTTCAAGGGTTTAAATTTTCATGTTTTTTAAATGTTGCTTTATTATTTAAATTTCGTGTTTAGTGGATGTGAGGTATTAATTAATGGGTGTGGTATCAGACATGTGTTGTGAACACAAGTGTGATTTTCACGAAGTATGGCTAGCTATTCCTATGAATCCATGGTGAGAGGGTACCATATATACAAGAAAATCTTGAAGGCAGTTGACAGAGAAGTATTTTAGTGTAAAAGAGAAAAAAATAACCGACATGATCGGTTATTCACTTCAACAATAGTTTTGGCTGGAACTGTAGATGACAATAGTCCATATGAACTGGGAAAGTTGTCAATAGTACATAGATACTTGAAAAGAGCCATTGACTAGCTGAACAATATTGTTGAAATCCATATGTTTACACATTGTTATTGACATCATGTGATTATGTGTGGATAGAATAAAAGTTGAATTTCATCATAAAACAACAACCCACGAATACAGCGAAATTAAATCCCCATGAAAATTTATACCTTTACAGTATCATTGATAAAAGTTAGGGGAGGGGCTAACATCTCTAAATAGGTCTAAAGTAGTCACTTGCCATTTCCACCTCTATGTACCCTGTTACTTTAACTTGAGTTGTACAGGAAAGTAGTCTTGTCTCCAGCTACACACTCTATATTTGTAGGATAGCAACTGAGGACAAGACTAGTAGCAATTATCCAAACTAAGATGACATTTCCGCCAACTTTTTTGTTTAGCAAAGTTGGCAGCAATGTCAGACTAAGTGATCCTGATCACATATTGTAGTCATAAATCTACACTACAATGCACAAAATATTATAGTGGCCTGATATATGTTATAATGTGATGTTAATGACTTACAATATAGGAGGAAAAGTACTCAATACACAAAAGACTAGCAATAGAAAGGTTCCGAACGATGTTCCAACCTAAAAAATAATCTACCACATTTACTTAGTTTGTTAATACATACTTTCATACAAAAGAACTCTAATTTATGGAGCGCCGTTAGTAACACCGATACTTGACTAACCACACACATATACAGTAGCTTGAATCGTTACACGCGCATGCGCATAATCATACGCAAGCCATGCATCTCGCCCACGCATGTAATTACGGCAACATGATCCCCTCAGCTGAAAATCCTGACATTTGTTAATTATTCCTCCTAACCAAATATCGAGGATATCTGAGGTCTTTCTACTGTTATTATAACATTAAGTCAAAGAAACCATTTATGATATTAATTGTTAGAATAGTCAGTAGTCCAGGTTATGACACTAACAGTTTGACTCTAAAGCTCTAGGAAACTATGAATTAAAGCTGACATATATCTTTACATACCAGACTATATATACATCCTACACTGATAATACTTTATAGTATTGGTATTGGGGTTTAAATCTATCACTGTAATACATACATACATACATACATACATACATTACATATATATATTATATATATATATATACATGTAAAAAAACAATACAATCCAGTTGACCTGATATGACATTTAATTTAAAATTTGTTGACTTGTGATTTTAATTTTTACACTCTACAAGTTACATTTGAGTTTTTACTTAATAATAATTGCAATGTAAGACTAAGTACTAGTAATAATTCTTGATCCTATTTATTATATATCATTATGATGTGATTATACATGTAATATATTATTATTTATTCTATATCATTATGATGTTCTTATAGCTTATAGTTGTAATAACATTGAATTTTTGGCAATATTTCTCTAGAAATTGTTAGTATTTGACATAGTCATGATCATTACTAAAAATGTTCATAATAATAATATGTATCAAGTCAACTATTATCAGAATCTTTGTAAGTATAGTTTATCTCTATGTCCTTGTTATTTTGTATACTTCAATTCCATGAGGTTCCACTTCAACAGAATATCTATGTATAATAAAAAGTGTTCACAATATATATTATTATGTTTAACAATTCTTACGAGTTGTTAAACTGGCCTATCTCTTTGTGTTGCCACAAGTCCTTTATTTTAGCTATAGACCACTTGAAAAGACTGAAATCTAATGTTATTTTATGTGATGCACTATCCTGTGGTAGTATAATCAGTGAGTACAAGGATTTATCATATTAATATATACTATCACTTACAGTATTATAAAGTCCTACTGCCTTAGAGCCATCTTCAAGATCTTTAGATCAAATCTGGCATCTCTTCTTAAATAGAAACAATTTAAAATATACATGGAATGCTACCCATGAATAAAGCCTTACTTCTTTGCAGGTACCAGTATTGTCATAACCAATCCTTTTACCACCTGTCCTAAGGGACCTTGGTTAACACTGATAATCTCTTTATTCAAAAGGATCTATCTTTTATATACACTTAATGTCACTTATTTTACTCACTTACTTACTTCCTTTATAATGTCTGTTAAATTACACACATCTGTAGCTACTAAAAGTGGAGCTGTCAATATACAGCATATACTAACATTACACTAACACAACATTTAATGACACTGTTAACACCACTCAACCATACTACTACCTTACTGGATTAAAACCTAATACTAGTTATATTGTTAGTATTGCGCATATAATGTAGCAGGAGTGGGACCATATGGACCCAATGAAACCATCACAACTGGTAAGATAATTTTCAATGTTGTGAATACTAATCTTCCTTTCTTTTATACAGCAATATTGGCAAGTAAAGTAATAAACTTTACATACACAATACAATTTACTGATATAAAATTTATGTGGAGTCAGCCCCTAATATTTAGCTGTCCTATTAAAGGATATGAACTATGTTATGGTACATCAAGTAGTCATTGTATTATGACCACTAATACTACAGTATTGGTCACTAACATACTACCTAATATCATGTATAATGTCTATGTTAGAGCTGTTACAGATGATGGAGTGGGAGTATCATCAATGCTACAAGTCAAGGTTCAAATATCAGGTAGAAATGAATGGTAGATTAATAAACCAATGGATGGATGGGCAAGAAGATGAATGCATTGATTAAACTAAAGACAATGCTTATCTCTCTCAATAGCTTTACTAAATGTTTCTTTTGAGTTCTTTGGTAATGCTCTCCTTATCAGATGGTTACCGTATTCCTCACTCTACATTTCACAACAAGCTTATATTGTTGTACAATATAAAGTAACACATCAAGATATTGCTAAGACTATTAGTATCCCTCTTCATGTTTCAGTAATAGCTATAGCAGGTCTGGAACAAGGCCTGGAATATACAATACAATTATATATCATCAGTATTATCAATGGAACTGAATATGGAAGTGACATCAAAAAGATTGCCATTACTCTAGCCAAACATACTACATTGTCTACTAGTATCTCTATTAGTAATAGAGCATTAACCACTCCAACAGATAATATTGCTACTTCAGTTGATAGCTCTTATCAAGTAGCTGTATGGGGATTAGTTGGTGTGATATGTTTACTACTAATAATTGGAGTTGTGTTATTGACCGTAGTGATGTGTAAGAAAGTTAAGAATACCAGCAACAAGTAAGATTTACATTATGTTTTAATAATTGTATCATTGACTGTTGTATATAATTTTGTATAAAATATATGTACCAAAATGGCCCAGATGTGGCATGGTTGTGAAAATATACTCTCAATATATATATATACATATATCATTGATGTTTTACTATTCCTCCAGGTATAGAAACACTGATAATCCTACTAAAGATGAATTTGACAAGTAAACAATACAAACTAATTAGTATCTATAGTGGCACTATACAATGATATATATTAATATATTTTATTACTCTCATTCAAATGTATTACACACAGAAATGCTTGGATCTACTGTGCCGCATATGCAAATCATAATTTTTCTTTTCAACTTCCATTAACTGATGAAGAACATGAGTTACAAGAAGTTGAACAAAATAATAGTTTGTATGAGTCTATAAGAGGAACAACTGTTAATACATGTGATTATGCTATCATTGAAAATCAAAATGTTTGAATTAAATGTTGTTTTTTGTGTATGTCAAAGTCAATTGTATTTTTACTTTCTTAATTTGCCTCTTAGCTAATTATCTGTTTTGTAGCTTTTTTACATAATTAAAATTATTAATTTTATTGATATTTTACATTTGAAGGAAATGTTAGAGTATTTTTATTCTTAATTTAAATAAGCTAATCAATGTCAATAATATAATTATAATAGCATATATTGACAGTTAGGATGTACATTCATAGTATGATTGAATCTTTGATCTTTGATCATGATAAAGTTTAAACTATATACACTGTATGTAAGTACAGACATAATATGCAATTATGTTACCTAGGTTTGTTATTAATAATAATTGTACTCTTCATATAAAAGACATATTGCTAGCAAACCAAATAATACTAATATATTAAATTAGTGTAAGTAGTTATAATAATCGGGCAATATTTAATTTTAATTTGGGCAAGCACTTCATTATATTAAAAGTCACTAATATTATTTTGCTATGCTATAATCCATTGATGTTTTCACAATTGAGCTCTCTGCATGCACTACCTTAACTTACAAGTTGAATGTTTGTTTATTTAGATGTCAACTACTGGTTTTATTGCTATAATTATAAACTGCATAACTGACTTCACACTGTTAAAGGAAAAGTGCAAACAGCAACATCAGCTGTTCATCATTACATATATAGGTATAATTTCCATTATAAAACTATGTGAATGATACATAAACTTGTATTTAAAGTATAGTGTATTTAGTGAGAGAGAAACAGACCATATACAAATGTTGTCATAATATTAATAAGAAAAAGTAAAGCCAATATTTTTATCACCTCCATGATTCTCATGTTTGTTGTAATAGTAACACTCTCCTATCATACCGACATCCAACTATTTAAAACCCCTTGTCATTGGCATATCATAAATATATAACATGTTGTATGGTCTTCAGTCTTTTGATAATATCTATATTAAATTAGTAGAAATGAATGGATTTGGGCAAAATATTTTTAAAATAAATTTGAAGGAGAATGTATTAGTGATTAAAGAGAAATTAGGACAGCAATATATTAATTTTAATATCTACATACTTTTAAACAACAAAAATATAAAACCAATATTGATAACATATAAAAACAACAGTATAATAGAATAATAGTGTAAACTATTACTGGTTTACATATTTGTCATACACTTTAGGGTTCTTTAAAAAATCACAATCTTATCACCAACTTGATGACAATTCACCATAGGGTCTTCTACTGCCTCTAGCAATGCCTCCCATGTAGCTTCCTTGGCTTTCTTCTGTATTCATATATTAATCAATATTGCCCCATTCTTCTCTTCTGGATTCTTGCTTATATTCAAGCTATTTAGATCTGCTGGGCTATTTTCTAGTGCTGTACCAATCACAAACCACTTGTCTTTAATAGTCATAAGTACATTCACAGCATCTTTGTTGGTAGGGACCTTAGAAAGAATCTGATGAATATCTCTATGGACTAATGTAGACCATATTAACAAACAAGCTCTTACACTGTCAAGTAGTATTTACTTTGAGATATAATTTAAGTCAAATGTAAATATGAA